>CAJQUN010000004.1:23925003-24219685 GCA_907163345.1 Haberlea rhodopensis | reverse complement strand
CAGCTCGTTACAAAATCCACGAGCAACACTATCTTGGACACTTCTCGAAAAGTTAATGCATGCCCAACAGTTAACAGTCATGCCGTTGATCATTTTCTGTGTATATCATCAAATCCATGTACATAATTAGGTAGCATTTTATGATCAAATAATTAAAATAATTAAATAATTAGCAAAATTAAATTTGAATTAGATGAGTCCAAAAACATTTAAAAGGTAGAACCTTGTTCATCATGTTCCATTGCCCAACTTGTGGTAAACAATCCTTTTCCTTTCCTGTCTCATGATATTTCAGCTGCATATAAAAATGTCAAGAATATGTATGAGACAAATGGAGCGTATCAAGGAAGTACAAGACGTTTTACGAAATGGCGATTTTACTTACCCAGGGAGCAGGGAGAACTCTTGCCTCCACAGAAGCTAGTTTTTCACTTATATTAATCCAAACACTCTTTGCATAAGGATCTTGATCATAACCATTGTGTTGGAACAGTCTGAATTCGAAGATCGATGGGAACAAATTATAGTTATTCAAAGCTTGGGTGCGGTATAGATAAATATTCAATTTTATAATACAAAATCGAAAGTGAAATGGGACAGATATTCTTAACATAGAATACCTGTAGAATATCGTTCTCTCTATCCTTGGCCTCTGGCATGTAACCTTAAGAAGAGCAGTAATTTTTTTTTCACTCAACCTTTTTGTGTATCGTTGCCCCTCGACAATTTTACAGGCCTAGAGAGAACAGCGATGAAGAATTTAAATATTTTATCCATCAGACCAAACTGAAATATACTGGCTAGCTCATCCTGACCTCCATTGGTAAGTAGTTGGCCTTCTTCTGGTTTCCCACTTGAAGGCAAGGCAGATGAGTGTGCTGAATTCTGAAACCGTACATTTCTTGAAAATATTCAACAATGGACTTCATGGTTGAGTTGTCGTCAACGGGAAATCTGAAACAAAATAAAATGAATAGATACTCCGAATCGCTCGGTGAGCTTACAATTTAAGATAACTTCAATAAATATTTAAGTTAAAGAAAAGTAAGGAAATATGGTAGCTATAAACATACACGATTTCTACTAAAGAAGTCAATCCGCATTAAAGATTTAATCTATGTACCACAGGACAATATGTTGTTCTAATCCTTAATGAAATATATACTTGTTAAAAAAAGTGTCTTGTAAACAGCCAAATGGCAAGAAGTAAAGATAATGGTTCTCCAAGAGCAGTGTGAACTCCTATAGTCTAAATTTCTTGACAAAACTCTTGATTAAGGTTACTTTTTATGTTCTAAGCTTTCTTTCTAGCAGATGCCTGCAAAAAGAAATGTTACTTGAAGATATGCGAACATATGAATTTAATAATCATTTGCACAGCTATCTTACACTAGTTCTCGCGTGGGTTGAGTTGTAATGCCAGAGACTCGATATTTTCTCCGTACGTTACCCCGGTGAGTAACTTCAACTTTCACTCCTCTAAGAGCCTTCTTAACTGAACAAAGTGATACATCATCATATTTACACAAAAAGTCAGATGAAAAACCAATTCTTGTCCGTCACATAAAATGAGCACACACCTTGACACGGTCAGAATCAGATAACGGCCTCAATAACACATCTTTCCCCAAAAGTTGGGCAACAAATTCCATTACCGGAAGAGCCTCAATAAATGCAGCAGAAGCGATATCTTTAATCCACGAAAGAAATTATTTAGTAATAACATATATTGCAGCATTTGTGTTGATGACATTTCCAAGTGAATAATGTGATAATCAATTACCAATGTTCAGTGACAAGCCCATCTGCGTAGGCCTTATACTCTGGTAGAATCCACACCATGCCTCTAAGCCATCACCAATACGTTGTGGTTTCCGGATAGCAGGAGAAAAGAATGATCTCCCAACAGGGCAGTACCTTTTTAAGTGCGCATGTTAATCACTAAGTAATATGAATAGGTTCAAACAAATTAAGGACCCTTTCATACTTTTTTATTGAGAGCTCTCTTAGTACAATATCCAGAATTTGAAGTGCTTCCTTCGGGCCCTCTGCCCGCTTACCCTCGAGAAATTGACCCAAATGATGTAAGTTTGCGCGCGCAACAAACTTAATCACTACTTTGTATTCCCTCTCTCTCCTGGAATTTACAAAAAAAAACAGACCTTGGTATCTACAACAGTAATATGCAATGGCAAATTTTCTCACATACATGGAGAAGCTTTGAGATGAAGTACTAGAAAAAAAAACCAAATTTAAACAATCCTTAAAAGTCATTTCAACTAACCAAAGTGACCTGAGGGGTTAGAGCTAGCATTTGTTAGAAAACTACAAGAAAAAATCATTTATTTTATATCTGAAGGCTAAGCTCTATCCCCTTCTGGGTCCGCCCTTGGTCAGTGATATGCTGATAGCAATGAGATCTTACTTGGGACAGTTGGCATTGTCTTCCTTATCTATAAGCTTAATGGTGAACTCCTTCCAAACAAAGGGAAGCTCACCAGCGGTGTACAAACTCTTTCTACCATCGTATGCGGGTAATCTCATTCCCAATCAGAATCTTTATACAATTTCACCAGTTCTGCTATAATAGCTCGATTTACCGTTCTTGATGCCACTTCAGGCTAATGGTCACCTGTAAGCGAACACACCAGACAATTAGAAGGACAGGAATAAAATCAAGAAACAAGAAAGTACATATGTCCCACATTTAAGACTCAATAATGCCAACATAACCAAGGGACATAACTACCTCAATTATACCTTCAAAGATACATCAGATAAATGAGGAAACATTCATAAGCATAATGAATGTCAGGCCTAAGGGCCCCAGATATTATGTCATAGAGCTACTCAAGTGCATCATTTATGGTGCAATGTACCCTTCAGACATGCTTAATTAAGCCATGATAATGTAAAAAGTATGCTTACATCATACTGGTTCAAGTCCTTGTTTGGTAATTCAAGCAAAGAAATGGTTAGCTTTCACAATGCATTTTGTCCCCAGCGACCATACCCTGGCCTAGATGCAAAATTCAAAGACTTGCTTGAAGAAGGAAATCCTTTCCATTTCAACATAAGCTGCCACCTCCGTTCTGGTAAGATCCACTTAAGAAAGAAGGTACAATGACTCCAACGGGATTCACTGTAACCGGTTTACTTGCAGCAGTGCAAGGCCTCGAACTTGGCCTCAAACAGGCGTCGCCTTGGTCCGATTTCCGGCCACCTCTTACCCTTCTCCGACCTCGATTTCTTGATACTGGGGATGACTGGTTTTGAGGCTTTGTGTTTTGGGATTCTTGAGTAGGTGGCGGGGGTTTACCATTTTGAACTGTCTTTGTGTTCGTTTGAACTGAGTTCATAGTGTTCTGTAATGGCTTGATAACAATATGTTGTTCTGGATTTTCTTTCATTTGAATGGGATTTTCTTTCATTTAATATTTAAAAGCACAATAATCGGTTGAAAATTGATATTCTTGACCTAAAACAAACAATTTCACTAATTCTCCTTGCTTATGAACCTTCAAGGCTTGTAGACTCCCTGTACATAAATAAACAGAAAAAAAAAAATTAAAGAATAAAAAAGGAGGCATGTCAGCAGGATGACCCAAAATGAAATGGGATGCAAAAATGGTAAAAAAGAAAAAATTAATAATAATGCATCAAGATTTCACACGCAAAAGCAAAAGGGCAGCCATTTAAAAATTCAGATCTTTAATGCAGACTACAGGGGCTTCCATTTTATTGCAATTTCAAAAGACCAAAATAGCTCACATATGTTTCAACAACCACCCAAAAATAAACTCCACCGGGAAGACAAATCAGCAGTAATAGTTTTTGCAGTGAAAGATGAAATTTTTAAAATAAATATCTTCACTTTGCACAGCCTCTACAGGTGAACTCTTTTAAGAAAAAACATGGAGCTCACAATGAAAAGAAAAAAGGAAAAAAAAAAAGAGTCGTTTATGAAAGTTATAAATGGAGAAAATAACTTCAAAATTAATTTGAAAACCCATTATTTCAGTGTTGAAGATTTAAGCTTCGACTGAGCAAAACCACATACATGTGGAGACAAAAGCAAACACTACCAAGAAATCAAAACCCTCTTCGAATCTTCAGTTTTGAAACCAATATATGAATTCAAGAAGAGAAGAAGCATATAAAATCTTTTTAAAAAATGATGCACATGTGCACGAATAGAAAAATATTAGACACATAGATTACTAGAATGAAATCTAATCAAATAGTGGAAATACCCAGAAGACAAACCATCGTTCATCTTGTCCCCTAACCAAAACCATGACTTCCAGCAGCAAAAAAGAGAAATGTGAATAGATCCAAGATAGTAATGACACAAAAACATATATAGATACAGCCATACAGGCCTATACATACAGCCACATATTTATATGCTAGTGTGTGTATGTGCGTTATCCAACACAAGCACAAATAAATATGAGGTCCTAATATGACTGCTCAAGAAAGATAATAAAAAAATACACCTAGAAAGCAACAAAATAGCAACCAGAAGCAACAGCTAGTAGCTCATATACACAAATTAAAAGGAATAAACGTTGAAAAACTCACCGAGAAGGCAAACAGCATTGCTTCACAGAAAATGACGCCTCATAAAGCAAAAATTGGATACCAGAAAAAAAAGATTTCAAAAACTTGAACTCACCAGCATTGGAGAATGATGACCCATGAAAGACTGAATCTTTTTTCTTAAATCTATTCTTTGAAAGCTGAAATGGCCTTTAATCATCACAATAAGACCGGTTTAAAAAGATGGGAACTTGGGAAAAAATTAAAAGAGGCGTGAAAAGGAGTTGGAAAAGGTTGGGATAAAAAAGATGGGTTCTTCGTAGTGGGTTTAGTATATAATGAAAGAGAGGGGGCTCGAAGTGCGCAAAAGAGTGTGTTTTGAGAATGGGGAGGAAAATAGTGAAGAAGATGACTATGAAAATGAAAATGAATCTTTTATACACGCATGCAAGTGCTTTTGGTGTTTCTTTATCACGTGTAAAAGGCTTTATGTGAAGCACTTCTCTCTTCCTTTTGCTTTTTCTTCAGAAATCACTGCTATCCATGTATAGATACATGAGTGTGTGAAAATTTTTTTTATCAAGAGTGTGTGTATTGTGTATGTATAGTTATGTGTATCGTGTAGGGTGTAAACGAATATTACGAACTTTTCGAGCCGACTCGAAAAGTATTTGATTTGTATTCGAAATTCTCGAACTCGAGCCGAACTCGAACATGTTCGAACTATTTTCGAGCCGAACTCGAGTCTAAATTACTTTGTTCGATAATTCGCGAGCCGCTATCGAACTTTAATATTTTATTAATAAAATATAATTATATATTAAATATATATATTTCGAACCTTTCGGGTATTTATTTTCGAACAATAGTTCGAATAGCTCGCGAACAGTTTGAATCTTTTCGAGCCGAACTCGAATTCGAACTTTGATTCGAGTCGAACTCGAGCCAAATTTTTAAAACTAATCGAACTCGAGCTCGAATATAACTATTTCGAGTCTAATTCGAACCTTAAAGTTTTCTGCATATTCTGCTCGATCCAGTTCGTTTACACCCCTAGTATCGTGTATGTTTATAGTTTTTTTTTTTTTTTTTTGAGGTGAGTTGGGTCTCAAACTTGAGACCACGCTTACATTGGAGTATTTGATATCACTTGGGTCAAGGGCTAGTGGCGTATTTTATATTTTGGAAGAGTACAATTTTTTTTTTCTGGATGCAGATCTACTATGTTTTTTATATGAATGGTGTTAGAGCCTAAGTCAACTGATGTGGTGTGGGTATGCGAGTGCGTCAATTTCCAAAATATTTGAGTGCGTCCTTTTAAAAATTATATTTATAAATGCACACTGGTGAAATAAAGTTAAATATACATAATATACATCATATTTGACAAACTTACATCATTTTTATATTGTTTACAATGGAATTCAAATCTTTGATTCAATCGCTATCCTAATAGGAATAATTATTATTAATACTTAGTCATAAGATAATGAATTCGAAAAATGAAACCAAATATTACATTTGTGTTTCAACATGTTTTGTAATAATATGAATTTATTAAAAATGACTTATATTATTTTCGGAGAATTAAGAATGTTAATTAAGTTCACGACTTAGTAAAACTTAATATGTGACTTTAATAAAACTTAGTTGTAAAGCGCCGCACGACACTCAATGCGTCAGATCACGATCGGAGCATCAGTGTGCGACTTAGTAAAATTTAGTGTGTGACTTAGTCATAATTATTGTGTCTTAAAGCTCCACACAACCACTTAATACACCAGTTCGCGACCAGAGCACAAGTACACGAAAGGAGTATGGAGATTATGTGATTTAAGTAGAGCTTGTTTTCTCCTATGATACTGTGATAGTATAATATTGTTTATATAACTAGATTTTTTTAATTTGTATAATATTTTATGTTGAGGAACAAACTTTGTTATAGTAAATTCACCTAAATATAAAATTATATCAAATTTAGCTAAGCTACAATAAGAGGATTACTTTCCATGGTATGGACAAAGCTAGAGACCATCGGATCATGGGTGAATTTACGATTTAGGTTGAGGAGGCAAAAAAGCAAAAAAGTAATAATGTATGGGAAAAATTTTAGGGGGGTAATCTGTAATTTTAGGGAAAAATACAATTTTATAGGTAATAAAAATAATTTTAAGGAGGACATGCCCCTAATAGGGTAGCAGAGTTTGTGGAGTAGGTGAATACGGAGGCCTTTATTCACGAGTTCGATTCCTCCTACTAACACTTTCTTGGTCGAGTATGTTGCATTGAGCTTGACTAGTATGTTTTACCTGACTGGCGTGTTTGCAGATTATTGCGTCACCATGATGGTTTACACTATTGTAGATTCCCCCATCTACACTATATAGATTCACCCGTGCGTTGGATCATCAACACATTAAGAGAACCATTCGTACGAGGTCTAACTTGATCCAAGAGTATAGAGAACACATGATGTTTCTCACTCTTTGTAGCATTGGTGAAACCAATTAAACCAAATTTAGCTTATTTGCAAAAGTGAATATCTGTTTTTCAGATAAAAATATAGTTTTTTAGTGTTTGATTTCTTTGTTTCTGTTATTGCTTCTATAAACTAAAGTAAGAAAAAACAGAAGCAGATAAATAAGTCATGACATGTTTTTAGCTGCTTTAACTTATGTGATGTTAAGTTTGTAACTAAAACGAAGTCCAGTAAGTTTTTTTAAATTTTAACAGCAAACACTCGATACTTTTGCTTTAAACATCTTTTTTCAACTTTAAGCAAAAACAACATAAAAATGTTTAAATAAGCAATTACAAATACACTCTTAATCTTAAAGTGTTATTTATAGACATATGTGGTTACAATGACTGAGACGGAAATTTTGTTTAGGGGGACAAAAAATATTAGCATTAAAGACAGAGGGTAAAAAATTAGGGGTCAAAATAAAATTTTAGGGAGGACAAAATGTAGTTTATTGGGGACAAATTGTAATTTCTGGAGGGTTAAATATTATTTTTAATTTTTTGTTCTTATTTAGAGTAATAATTTTTTTTTAACTTGCCTCCCTTACTTAACGTGGCGGATATATTTTTAAATAAAATTATTAGACCATGATAAATACTACAAAGTATTTCATAAAAAATACATTTATCTATAAATAATAATATATAAAACCATTAGCAAGGGTAGGGTTGGGAGGTTGGTGTATATTTAAATGAAGCCGACAGTGAGGGACTATAAAACCAATTAATGAAACACAGCCGAAGAACAAATCGAACTTGCAGTACCCGCAGAGATTTCTATGCCTCTCCCATTATATTATAGTACCAAGTATTATAAATTCACACAATTTAGTTTATAGTTGAAAGAGTTAAAATTACACTTGTCTTTCATAAAAATACGTAACATTAGATATGTCAGGCATAGTTATAAGTTGTGGCTAGACAACATTATTTATGTAAAATAAGTAAATAATTTTTGAATTTTTTCACCTAATTGAAAAATTAATACACATATACATTTGAATAAAAAAACACAAAATATCCCGATGACAGTTTAAAAAATACTTAGAGATGCCAAATGGGACAGACGGCACGAGGCACGACACGGCACGGCACGACACATTTTGCTACAGTGTCGTGTCGGGCCAGTGCCTTGCCGGGCAGGGCCAAGGGGTGGCAGCCCGTGGGTCGGCACGGGCACGTCACAACATTGTAGTTTTTTTTAAAAAAAAATGTCTCGATCGATTGGCAGTTATGTGTCGTTCGATCGCGCAATGCCGTAGGTTACGCACAACGAAAAGTGCTTGGAGATCAATCGTCACATAACTGGCGATCGATCACCGAAGCACCAACTGTAAAAAAAAAAAAAAAAGCCGTTCAACGACTTTTTTTTAATTTTTTTTTTTTGTGATTGTTATATATATGTGTGTTGAAAAATATTTTATCCTCTCAATCTCTATGCTCTATAATATTTGAAACAATATACTCTCAATTTGTTCACAAGAATAAAGAAGTTCGTCTCACGTTTGTCAATACAAGCACAAGCAACAAAGTCAATACTCCTTATAGCCAATATTTGGTAATTTTTATATTTGTTGTATTAGATAATTCTAGTCTATATATATAATGACCGATTCATCTTACAATGTAAATTATGATGATGAAATTGATCAATTTCAAGAAAATGAAGAAATCACACAAAATATTCAATCATCAATTTTAAGAACTTCAAAAAAAAGAACTAGTAATGTATGGTAACTATTCGATGTAGAAAATGTTGAGGAAAATGGATCAAGGGCAGTTTGTAAAAAAATTAAAAAAGATTATGCATATGTTTCTTCTGGTGGTACATGTTATTTACTAAGACACATGGCTAAACATGAAAGAGAACAAAATGATGGTAACCAAACTACTCTTTCACAATTCGTTAATGATAGTAGTAGTTCGAGTTTAGGTATTTTCACTTATAATGTTGAAAGAGATATGAGAGAATTAGCTAAATACATATTATAGGTGGAGAAACATTTTTCAATTGGGGCGGATGAGAAATTCACTAATTATATACATTTAGGTTTGCAACCTCAACATAAAGGTTTTTCAAGAAATACTATTAAATCGGATGCATTCACAATTTTTAATAAATATAAAGCAAATTTAATTACGTATGTATGTAATATTTATTCGAAAGTAGAACTAACAAGTGATATTTGGACAACTTATCTTGGCAATGCATCATATCTATGTGTTACAGGATATTGGATTGACGATAACTTGGTATTACATGAATTTAGTTTCACAAAAATTGATTGGCCTCATACGGGTGGAGTTATTTCTAATGCCATTATACAAGTTACTAATGAATATAATATTAGTAATAAAATCTTCTCTATCTCGTTTGATAATGTAACTAATAATACCACTGCAATTATTATATTAGAAACTTATTTGAAACTAATTTTAAATGGTGATCTTTTTCATATTCGTTGTGAATGACATATTTTAAATTTGTGTGTGTAAGATGGATTTAAACCACTTAAGCTTCATTTAGAAAAAATAAAGACTACTCTTAAATTTCTTAATGGTTCAGTTGCTAGAAAACAAGACTTCAAAAGTTTATGCGTTTCTCATGGTATGAATTATAAAGATTTTCCTTATGATGTTCATAATAGGTGGAATTCCACATACTTAATGTTGCAAGCATGTTTACCTTATAGAAATGTGATCACTTTATTTTTTAATGAAAGGATGGCCGAACATTTTCATATTGAAGAAACTGATTGGCAAATTGTTTCTAATATTTGTAAGTTTTTAGAACCTTTTTATGATGATAATTTATTTTCGGGATGTTAGTATCCAACTTCTTCAATATTTTGAATAAAATTTATGAAATTAGTGAATGTTTTGCATTACATAGATGTCATCCATATTTTACAAGAATTGTTGAACCAGTGGAATATAAATTTAAAAAATATTAGAAAACTATTCCTACGTTGAATTGTTTGGCTTCAATTATGGATCCTAGATTAAAATTATATAGTGCAGAAATTATAATTGAATCTTATTACACCAATATGGCTTATAAAAATGTTAATATTAATCAAGAGAAAGAGCGCATTAATAAATGTTTGTTTGCTTTATTTTCTTTATATGATTCGTTACATAATTCTAGATCAATTCAAGTAAGAGAAAATGGTAGTAGTGGTGGTCGTGGTGGTAGTAAGGGTTCTGTGTGGATAATGTTAAGAAGAAGACAAGACACAACTTCTGCGTCTTCTGGTTCTAGTTCTAATACATCTTCATTTACTGAGCTTTGGTTATATCTAAACCAAGTCATAAATTTCAGTGAACAAGAATTAGAAACTTTTAATGTTTTGGCATGGTGGAAAGACAATGCTAGATTTTGGCCACTACTTTCTATCATGGCATGTGATCTACTAATTTTTCCGATATCCACAATTCCATCGGAGTCTTGTTTTAGTGCAGGTGGAAATTCTTTTAAATGATTGGTTGGATGTTAATAGCCGCTTACAAGGTTTGGGAGGATATGATGTTTCTTCCAATGAAAATGAAGAAAACTAGAATGTTTTCTTAAACTCTTTTGTAATTTTTGACTTTGTTATTGAATGTAATTTGTAGTTATTCAATTTGTAGTCAATAAATTTTAATTTGAAAGTTGATTGTGTCAATCTATATTTTATTATACTATATTATATTTAAATAAGTAAAATTAAACAACATAATAATTAGAAAAACGTAAAAAAAAATTAAAAATTTGATTTGGGTCGTGCCAGCACGGCACTGCTCGTGGCACGACCCAAAGGTCATGAGCCTATGGGTCGGGCCTCGCAAAACATGGGACGGGCTGTTGCAGGTCGTGTCGGCACAGCACGGAACAGTGCTTGGCGGCACGAATTATCTCGGCACGACCCGTTTGCCATCTATAAAAGTACTCTTGGCAAAAGATTTTTTTTTCGATTTATAACATATTTCTACTAAAAGTGCATCATTAAAACCATGGAACAACGTTTATTTTGACGGAGATCATTTTTTTTAAAATAGAAATTTATGTATAGTGACAAAATTCTCCTTAGTCCTAATATTACAGTTAGCATACACCCATATTAAAACTTATCATATTTTTGAAAACATAATATCTTTCCAAAACATTAATACTCCAGCTCCGTTTAGTGAGCTCGAGATCTCGAGTTTAAGCATCATCTCCTTCCACCTTTCCCTGTAGTTGTAAATAGTTGCTTAAAAAAAGATGGGAAAATTTCGGGTCGGTATCATTAGGTGAAAGATTTTTCAGCCGAGTCACCCAACAAAAAAAGTTCTTTTAATTAAGTCCATTTTTTAATACAATGACCAAACTAGCTCAACTTATCAAAACACTCTACACCGCATTTGTCAATTTTACATGCACCGCATGAGTAATTTTTACATGCATGAGTAAATTTGTACATGCACCACATGAGTATTTTTTGCATGCACCTCATGATTAATTTTTGCATGCACCGCGTGTGTCAATTTTACATTCACTGCATGAGTCAATTTTTACTTACATCGCACGAGTCAATTTTTACATACACCGCACGAGTCAATTTTACATGTACCGCATGAGTCAATTTTTTACATGCACCACATGAGTTATTTTTTACATTTTAATTACATGCACCGATATTCCTTGTTTTACATGCAACAACACTACAATATTCGTAAAAACATGCACCGACATTGAATCTTTTACAATGAAGCAGATTCATTATCATTAGTTCATGCCCTCTAATAACTTCACATACTTCTTTGCTATTTTTAAAATCATGGAGTTTAGACAGTACATCATTGTAAGTAATCCAAGAGCATACAACGCAGCGGAATAAAATTTTATGGATTACTAACCAGCAGATCTATACATAGGGATTCATATCGGATAAAGGAATTACAAGTGTCTCACCCTTGTAGCGTGTTTGAAGCAGAATCCACGGAGCAGCACCACGTCCAACGCCTCCTCCGAGTCACTAGCAAAACTTAGCAAGTTTTGCCTCAACGGTATCCACACGATCAAATCGGGTGAAGGGATAGTTTAATAACAAGTTGCTAGACAAGTTATTAAACCGGAACAAGAAAGACACTCGATTCTAAATCGAAAGGCTCGCCCAAAATTTCACAACGGCTATGAAGAAGAAGCCGAGAGCTCTTTTGTGTGTTGGTGGCCGTGTGGTTTCTTGGTTTTAGGTTAGTATGATATGAATTGTTGTATATAATTAATTACCATGCAATCATATTATATATGATTAATTAAAGGCTTTCATAAAGACTCATGGGCTTAAGCCCATGATTTAATTTAATCATTATGATTATTAATTAAGACTCCTCTTAATTATTTAATTCATCCCATGAATTTAATTTCCCTTCTCGATTTAATCTTTTGTGCGACCCGATAGGATCTTGTAATGTTGGTAGTGACATAAAATCTCATTTTACGTTACAAGCAAAGAGCGGTGTCTAGCAACACATCAAGGCTACCCAAATTACAAGAATGTAAATGACTCGACCTAACCTTTAGAACTTGTGATAATATTAACCATGTAACTTAATCCCTTTGTCCTTTGTGTTTAGATTGAACACGAGTCATGGAATAGTCATACTCGTATATCCAATCTTTATTTCTTGATCCCCAAGTAGAACTAGAATAAACGAATAAGCTCGATATCTCATATCGACTCATTCGAGCATGGCCATGCATTTTAGTTCTCACTTGATCAAGGGCCAAACACATCTCCTGTTATATAGGAGGGACAAATCCTATCTCGATCAGTCAACATCCCTCTACATAATTCGTAGTGTATCCAATAGTCGCCTTTATAGTTTACCCTGTTACGGGTAACGTTTGACGATATCAAAATACATAACTCCTTATGTTGGGATCTCTGATGATCACAAGTCGTAAGGATTACATACATTATTATCACTATGAGAATTGCATATGACGATCATATAACTATCCATGTTGCATTCTCATGGTGGGTCTGTCCAGTACATCGTTCTCTAACATGTACCCATATGTTGATTTGATATCTCATATCAATGAACAATTCATCGATCAACACATACTAGTCTCTACGCATTATCATTATCCCTTTCATGATAATACTTGACTAGGGACATCTTTAAGAATAATACAATATTATTCTAAGGACATTAACTTATATATTAATTCACATTGCACAGTTAAAAGAATAATATATAATAATGAATTGCCATTCAAAAAATCATATTACATTGTATGTCATAAACAATCATCTAATGATATGTCTTAGGGCATATTCCAACAATCATGACAATCACGGAACAAATATTCAACTTTCTTCGTTTTAAAATCATGGAGTTTAGTATGGATTTGCTTTCCTCTCAGCTTGAACGCAGCTCCGTCGTATGCTTTCGCCGCCTCCACAGCACTGAAAGGGAGATATAAAATATGTTTTAGAGCAATACATGGCAAACCTACAATTCTCAATAGTTTTATGAAGTGTTTGAAGAAGATTGCCTGAAACATTCAAAATCTTGAGCTTTGACAAACATCCGATTGAATTTGGAAATTGGAAGGAATTTTATCTGATTTGAGTGCACGTCTGATACAACATGAATTTATAGCTTCTACAGAATCAGGTAGCTATTTAAAGGAGATGAGTTCTCTCATTGATACCGTTAAATGATGCTTTGAGAGGGATAGCTCGCGGTGCGTGGAGAATTGTGTAGAAGTAGTGGTCGATTGTGGAACAGATGATAGGAACTTGGATCCGTAGAATTTTAGTGACTTATACTTTTCAAAGGAATCCACCTAAGATTAGTATAATTTGTGTATGATTCAATGTCTAGGAATCCACCAAATGACAATTGAATTAATCAGAAGAAATCCATCTTCACTAATAATCAAAACGATTAATATCTTTCATGTATCTCCCTTGCTTTGATAATACATACAATTATTTAAAGATTTTCTAACACTTAACATGCATGAATCTAATTAACACAAATACGCTTGAACCTAATTACTTAACATGCATGAATCTAATTAACACAAATACACTTGAACCTAATTACTTAACATACATGACTCTAATTAAGACAAATACATTTGAATATAATTACTTAACATGCATGAATCTAATTAAGACAAATACACTTGAACCTAATTACTTAACATGCATGACTCTAATTAAGACAAATACACTTGAACCTAATTACTTAACATGCATGACTCTAATTAAGACAAATACACTTGAAGTGACTTTTGGCTCTTTACTTCCGTCATTCGATAAGTTCAGATTCTGGATCATTCGCTTCCGCTGCTGACAAACTCGTCCTGAGTTGTCTTCTTCATCATGGTGATAAGGGGATAAATCAGCGACATTAAATGTTGCAGAGACACCATACTTTCCTGGGAGTTCAATCTTATACGCATTCTCACCAATGCGTTTGAGAACCTTGAATGGACCATCAGCACGCTCCTTAAGCTTTCCATGGGTACCCCTCGGAAATCTTTCCTTCCGAAGATGTATCCAACCAAATCTCCCTCGTTGAAGGCAGCTGGTCTTCGGTGTTTATCAGCCTTCCTTTTGTACTTCTCATTTTGTTTCTCAATTCGGTCATGCACCTGGAGATGTATCTTCTTAATGTTTTTTGCCCTTTCTTCAGCATCTCCACTGTAAGAATGAGTAGTGGGAATATGAACCAACTCTAACGGACTATTAGGATTACAGCCATAGACAACTTTGAACGGACTAGTACCCGTTGTTTGACTCATGGATTGATTGTAAGCAAACTCGGCTTGGGCAAGACTAAGATCCCATTGGCGAATATTAGTACGTACCAAGCTCCTCAAAAGATTCCCCAAACTTCTATTGACAACTTCGGGTTGTCCATCAGTTTGTGGATGGTGAGATGAACTAAACTGGAGAGTGGTTCCCATCTTTCGCCAAAGAGTTCGCCAAAAATGACTCATGAACTTGGGATCTCGATCTGAAGTCATAGTCTTGGGAATACCATGTAGCTTTACCACTTCACGGAAATAAAGATCTGCAATGTTAGAAGCATCCATAGTCTTGTTGCATGGTATGAAGTGAGCCATTTTTGAGAATCGATCCACTACTACCATGATTGAATCCTTGTTTCTCTGGGTTCTTGGTAAGCCCACCACAAAGTCTAAACTTATATCTTCCCTTGGGGCTATTGGGACGGGCAGAGGTGTATAAAAACCCGTATTTTGACCTTGAGTTTTGGCCACATGACAAATTCGACAACGCTCTACATGCTTTGCCACATCTCTGTCCATTCTCAACCAGTAAAAATTTTCTTTAACTCGGACTAGAGTCTTGTCCCTTCCAAAATGCCCAGCAAGCCCTCCCCCATGTGCTTCCTTAATGATTGATTCTCGAAGAGAGCCTTTGGGAACACACAGTTGGTTATTTTTTAATAGAAATCCATCTTGTAACAAGAAGTGATTATATGGACCATTTGAGCACTCTTTCCATATGTTACCAAAGTCAGGATCATTTTTGTATTGTTCCTTGAGAACATCAAATCCCAGAACTCCGACTTGCAACACGGATAGTAGGGAATGCCGTCGACTTAGAGCATCGGCCACTTGATTCTGCTTGCCAGCTTTATGCTTGATGTGAAAAGTATAGGCTTGAAGAAATTCAACCCACTTTGATCGTCGACTATTGAGTTTATGTTGACCATTAATGTACTTGAGCGCTTCATGATCTGAATAGAGGATGAACTCTCTAGTCATGAGATAATGATTCCATTGGTCCAATGTTCTGATAATGGCATAAAACTCCTTATCATAAGTAGAATAATTTCTTCTACTTCCATTCAACTTTTCACTGTAAAAGGCAATGGGCTTTCCACCTTGGCTAAGAACTCCACCAATTCCGACATTTGAAGCATCACAATCTACTTCAAAAATTTCATCAAAGTTAGGAAGTACGAGGACAGGAGCTTCAGTTATCTTCCATTTGATGAGATCAAAACTCTTCTGGGCATCTTTCGACCATTGAAATTTTTCTCCTTTCAAGCATTCAGTAATTGGAGCGACAAGAGTACTGAAACCCTTGATGAAACGCCGATAGAAAGAAGCAAGGCCATGAAAGCTTCTTACTTCTCGAATGGTTGTAGGATTTGGCCAAAAGCTTTTCTTTCCTCAAGGTGTTGAAAATCGTCTGAAGATGCTCCCAGTGTTGATCACTATCCTTGCTAAAGATTAGTATATCATCGAAATAAACAACAACAAACTTACCAATATAAGGCTTGAAAACTTGATTCATCAATCTCATAAATGTGCTCGGAGCATTTGAAAGTCCAAATGGCATCACCATCCATTCATAAAGTCCATCCCTTGTTTTGAATGCTGTTTTCCATTCATCTCCGGGCCTCATTCGTATTTGGTGGTAGCCACTTCGAAGGTCAATCTTTGAGAAGATTGATGCACCATGGAGTTGGTCAAGTAGATCATCGAGGCGCGGAATGGGAAATCGATACTTGATCGTGATTTTATTCACCGCTCTACTGTCAATACACATCCGCCAAGAACCATCTTTCTTTGGGATCAAAAGAGCAGGGACCGCACATGGACTCATGCTTTCCCGTAACAATCCTCTATCCATAAGATCTCGGACTTGTCTTTGTAATTCTTCGTGCTCTTTGGGATTCATTCTATAGGCTGCCTTGTTTGGAATAGACGCACCATGAATTAAATCAATGCAATGTTGAATATCCCTCATGGGTGGAAGACCCACTGGAATTTCACTTGGTATAACATCCTGAAATTCATCAAGTAAGAGCTGCATTTCTATAGGAATATCTTTAATTCCTTCACTCTTTTCCACAACCACAAGAGCGAAAACTTCATCAGACTCTTCAAGAACTGCATTAAATTGAGATTTTGATAGCATAAGAGTGACATCTCCCTTAGAAGATTTAGGGACATCCTCCAGATTAGTAGGCCCCAAAATAATCTCCATTCCGTCTTTCTCAAAACGGTATGTGTTCTTGTGGCCATCATGAATAACCTTCCGATCATATTGCCAAGGGCGGCCAAGCAATAAATGACAAGCATCCATAGGAACAACATCACACCAAATAGAATCTTGATAATTCTTACCAATTGAGAATTGTACCATGCACTTTTTGTCAACCTTGATCTTGTTCCCTTTGCTAAGCCAAGAAAGCTTATAAGGACGAGGGTGTACCTATGTTTGGAGTTTCAACTTGTCTACCACCTCCGATGCCACCACATTTTCACAGCTTCCTCCATCTATGATGATACTACATATTTTTCCACCAGAAGTGCACTTGGTGTGGAAAATATTGTGACGAAGCCAATCCTCCTTTTCTTGAGTAACACTCAGACATTTTCTAACCACGAGGCTTTCTCCCTGATCAGCGTAAGTAACGTCATCTTCCATTTGTGCTTCATCATCTGTAGCTTCTCCTTCATCAAATGACTCAACGTGTTCCACGAGTGAAATTATTTTTTTGTTTGGACAATTAACAGCAATATGTCCAAAGCCATGGCACTTATAGCACTGTCGGGAATTAGATGTAGAAGTGTTGGGAAGACTGATCTTCTCTACATCATTCTTCTTTGGAGGAACCTTAGTTGGGATTGTTCTGTTTGGTTGGAAAGGTTTTGTTGTGTAAGAATTGCCTTTGGAAAACCCTTCCTTGTTCCAAGAACGAGAGTCAGTTCGTGGTGCATCATTGAGTTGCTTTTCGACCTTAACCGCAAGTTTGAAAACATCAATGTATGTCCAGTATGGTTGTAATTGGACTACGTTAGCAACTTCGGGTCGTAATCCTCCGAGATAGCGGGCTATAGTCTGTTCTTCCGGCTCCATTACTTCACACCTCATCATAAGGCGTTCAAATTCAGCGATATATTCTTCCACTGTTTTGTCCCGCTGTTTGTGATTATGAAATTTGAGGAACATGTCTTGACGATAATGTTCAGGTAAGAATTTTCGCTTGAGCATTTTTTTCATCTTCTCCCAAGTTTCAATCCGTCCCTTTCCTTCTCGATCACGTTGTCTTTTGAGGTGTTCCCACCAAATGGACGCCTGCTTTGTTAACTTTATAGCAACTAGTTTCACCTTGCGATTATCGGGGACATCATGATAATCGAAGGTCCGATCTACTGTGTGCAACCAGTCAATGAACTCCTATGGTTGAATTCTCCCTTCAAATTCAGGAAGGTCCACTCTAGTATTGAAATTCGGTTGAACTCCTCGGTTACGCGGAAGATGTGGTCTGGCATGAACACTTGCATCCTTGTAAAAAGGGTTTTCCTCTTCATTATTGGTTTGAATATCGCTTTCTGATTCATGAAGTGATTCTTCACGTTCCAGAAGGCGTTGTTCCAGTTGTTGCACTTGTCTCCTTAATTCTTCCAATTCAATGTCACGGAGATCTCGTTCACGTCTAGGAAGTGCATTGGGGTTGACCTGTCGTCGAGGAGGCATGACGACAACCTTGCTCTGATACCAATTGATACCGTTAAATGATGCTTTGAGAGGGATAGCTCACGGTGCGTGGAGAATTGTGTAGAAGTAGTGGTCGATTGTGGAACAGATGATAGGAACTTGGATCCGTAGAATTTTTAGTGATTTATACTTTTCAAAGGAATCCACCTAAGATTAGTATAATTTGTGTATGATTCAATGTCTAGGAATCCACCAAATGACAATTGAATTAATCAGAAGAAATCCATCTTCACTAATAATCAAAACGATTAATATCTTTCATGTATCTCCCTTGCTTTGATAATACATACAACTATTTAAAGATTTTCTAACACTTAACATGCATGAATCTAATTAACACAAATACGCTTGAACCTAATTACTTAACATGCATGAATCTAATTAACACAAATACACTTGAACCTAATTACTTAACATACATGACTCTAATTAAGACAAATACATTTGAATATAATTACTTAGCATGCATGACTCTAATTAAGATAAATACACTTGAACCTAATTACTTAACATGCATGACTCTAATTAAGACAAATACACTTGAACCTAATTACTTAACATGCATGACTCTAATTAAAATAAATACACTTGAAGTGACTTTTGGCTCTTTACTTCCGTCCTTCGATAAGTTCAGATTCTGGATCACTCATCAATTTCAATCAAAGCCTCGCTAAGCTCAATTTCATACCCCTGTCATAACCCTACCACTTTGCAAAACCCACACTCCACTGTCTTCAATAATCACTTTGAAACGACGACTTCATCCTTGAATTTCTCTACTAGTCGAGCAATTTCACTTCAGTGCGATCCAATGAAATACAGGAGCCGAGCTTTTTTGAATTTATCACTTAGGAGTGAGTTAAGGTGGTGACGATGCTTGGGTTGGCTTTGGCTCTCTGTGACGCATACCGCGTCGTCATGTAGGTGGCCATCGGGGTATTTTAGGAATAATAAAGGACTAATTAGATTAAAAAAGGATTTAGTTGAAAGAATTTGTTGAAAAGAAGATTTTTTTGTTCAATTTAGTTGAAAAATGTTTTAAAAATTGGTACATATGTGTAATTTCCTCAAAAAGGATTAGTACTTACTTTTAATTTGTGTGTTAAGAAATATATGAACTAGATTTCAAAGGAGTAGATCCAAAAGCGCAGATGACTATCAAAAAAAAAAAAAACCCCATTTTGCTACAATTCCTTCGTAAATCGTCAATTGACCAATGCTTTGTTGGGAGTTTCGGTGGTTGTTTTGGGGGTTTCGGCGGATGAGCATCCATTTGCAATGAAGAACCCAGACGAGGAATTTCTAGCAATTTTTCGATTCAAAACTTTGATTGTGAATGGGGGAATGCAGATAAACATTATCAATTCAGAGCAATGAGACAGAAACCTTGAAAAAGAAGAAGTTAATGTGTATAAGACGATATATGTCAATTCAGAGCAATGACACGATATCATACACATAGAGAGATGAATTAACTTTTTTAAGCCATTGTTGGACAACAATTTCTTTTTTAAATGACTGAAAAGAAAACGCCATTTATGAAGTAGCAAAATGGATTTAAAGCGTGTATAAGACTTTAATCAGATGTGAATAAGGGTTGGATTTCTAACGTAAACAATTGGCATTTTAGGTATAAAGTAAATATCTTGCATATAAAAATCACACCAAACATAACATTATTTTATCATTATATATTATACAATTTATAGTCAATATTTTTATTAATCTACTTACTAATCATTTAATAATCACTTGATCAAGCCGTGACTAAAAATATTAACTATGGATGCAACTTTAATGATAAAATTAAATAAACCGCAAAGTAAAACTAGTTAATTACGACGTTTTGATTAGTGGTCTTGCCAAGAGACGATTAATTTATGAAGCTAAAGGTTTTCTTGTTGAGATGAAGAAAAGAAGGATCAAACCAGATGTAACATACGTATAACATTTTGATTAATATTTTTTATTTTTAATTCCCCCATCTCCACTACATATCCTCTCTCTAAACCACCTCTTACAATCTTAGTTAAATGTCCCCAAATCTCGTGTATACTGAAATAGCCAAGCTTTGGTACCTGTAACGGTATGTTTGAAGCTCTATGGGAATATGAACGACATTGGACTTAAATGGGGTCATAATAAATGTGTTACGATAGTATCAGAGCAATTTACATATTGAATTAATTGAAATTGCTATGAAAGCAATATTTATTGTTCTAACAATGACATTTCTCATAATATTTGGTACTTGGTCTCAAAAATATCATGTATGGGAATATAATTTGAAAATTGTCTTTTCTAAAGTTTTTATTTTTGTATAATAATAATTTATTGTTTTAGTGTCTTGATTTATAATAGGTCATAGCACCTAAATTAATTTTCTAATAATGTTTATCGACTATATTCTGCAAGGTGGGGGATTCAAAAACTTTGCATTAAAATCACACATAAAAACTGTTATGAAATACGGTTCATAACAATTAATGCATGTGTTAATGCATGTTGTGAAACCTAAGATTAGTTTAATATTCATAGTTGTCATGAAACGTATATTGAATGTCTATTTGCCTTCCACTTTCCACCCTCATGTAACTCATAATCTTAAACATATAAATAAAGGCTTAAAGTGAAACGAAATATAGATGAAAAGCTCTCAAATTTATCTCTCTACATTTCTCTTTATATAATATAATACTATTAATCATAATATTTTGTAGTACATTAACAACACGAATCTCTAACCAACTTTAGGTAAATGTGTTAAATTTTATTTATTTTCTTGATTTTAATTATCATTATGACGAATGTTACAAAACTCGAGTTTGTTACTCTTGATATCACTGGAAATAATTATCTATCATGGATACTAGATGATGAAATGAGTCTAGAGGCAAATGGTCTTGGAGTAACCATTAAAGAAGAAAGTATAGCCACAAATCAAGAAAAAGGCAAACTCAAAGATCTTCCTCCATCACCACCTTGTTGAATGGTTAAAAACAGAATACTTGATGGTAAATGATCCCTTTGCTTTGTGAACTAGTTTGAAGGAAACATGTGAACATCAAAAGACGATTATTCTTCCAAAAACTCGTTATGAGTGGATGCATTTACGCTTGCAAGATTTTAAAAATACAAGTGAGTATAATTCAATAATTTTCCGAATCCATTCAAAGTTGAAATTATGTGGGGAAAATATAATTCATGAGGATTTATTGGAAAAACATTCTCCACTTTTTCACGCATGCAATGTGCTCCTGTAGCAGCAATATCATGAAAAAGGTTTGAAAAAATATTCTGAGTTGATTTCTTGTCTTCTTGTTGCTGGTGCTGCTCCATTTCCTGGAGCATATGCGATATAATAAAGATCAAAACCGAGGCCGAGGTCGTGGTCGTGGTCGTGACCGTTACAATAATAGTTGTTGTGGTCATATCAAAAGTATTACACACCACCAGAAGTGGGAAAGTAACAATAATAGTTATAAAAATAATCATGGTGGTCATATAAAAAAACATTACACACCACCAGACGTGGGAGTGTAATGGTGAGAAAGATGGAAACCAAAATAAAAAAGGGAGAATAATAAGTGCTATCGTTGTGGCATGATAGGTCACTGGACTCGTACTTGTCATAGGCCAAAGCATCTTGCCGATCTCTGTCAAGAATCATTGAAGAATAAAGATAAAAAGGTAGAGACAAATTTCATTGGCAAAGATGTTAATATTGACCATTATTTTGTTGACAATGTCTTTAATGAGTTTACTTCTTTTGATGTTGTTGATCTTTATCAATCACTCAGAAGGTGATACTAGTCATGGAGATGCTTTGATGTTTGTAAATAAATATTTATCATAAATGTTTATTATCAATAATTCTTTTTTATGTAAATATTGTATTTATCATAAAAGGGAAAAATCTCATTTTGAAATTTTTATTTTTTTAAAAGAAAATGGAAGTTCCAATGATCATTGATAAAAAAATATGTTTGGTAGACAATGCAACAACACACTCCCTACTTAAGGATGATAAGTATTTATCTTATCTAATAATGAAAGAAGTTCATGTTAGTACCATATTGGTAATGCAAAAATAATTGAAGACTCCAGAAGAGCAACTATAATTTGCCTGGAGGAACAAAATTTTGCATTGATGATGCTTTAATTCGCTCAAAGTCTCAAAGAAACTTAATGAGATTTAAATATATTCATAAAAATGGATATCATATTGAGACTCAAAGTGATGATAATAATGAATACTTATATATTACAAATATTAATTTTGGAAAAAAAATTGTGTTGGAAAAATTACCTTCGTATTCCTCAGGATTATACTACACATATATATTGAAATATATGCAACGGTTAACCAGAAATTTACTGATCATAATGATTTTATAATTTGGCATGATAGGTTGGGTCATCCCGGTTCTATAATGATGAGAAGGATATTAGAGAATTCATGTGGCCATTCTTTTGAAGAGCCAGAAGATTCTTCAATCCAATGAATTCTCATGTGCAGCTTGTTCTCAATGCAAGTTATGTTGGGATATGCCCTAAGACAAGTCATTAGATGATAGTTTAAGACATACAATATTTTATGATTTTATAAATGGCAAATCATTATTTTATATTATTCGAATATCTGTGCAATATGAATTGATATATAAGTTAATGTCCTTAGAATAATATTGTATTACTCTTAAAGATTGTCCCTAGTCAAGTATTATCATGAATCGGGATAATGATAATACATTGAGACTAGTATGTTTTGATTGATGAATTGTTCATAGATATGAGATATCAAATCAACACATGGGTACATGTTAGATAACAATGTACTGGACAAACCCACCATGAGAATGCTACATGGATAGTTATATGAGTGTCATAAGCAATTCTCATAGTGATAATAGTGTATGTAATCCTTACGACTTGAGATCATCGGAGATCCCAACATAAGGAGTTATGTATCTTGATATTGTCAAACGTTACCTGTAACAGGGTAAACTATAAAGACAACTATTGGATACACTACGAATTATGTAGAGGGATGTTGATTGATCGAGATAGGATTTGTCCCTCCTATATAACAGGAGAAGTGTTTGGGCCCTTGATCAAGTAAGACTAAAATGCATGGCCATGCTCGAATGAGTCGATATGGGATATCGAACTTATTCGTTTATTCTAGTTCTACTTGGGGATCAAGAAATAAAGATCGAATATACGAGTATGAATATTCCATGACTCGTGTTCAATCTAAATACAAAGGACAAAGGGATTAAGCTACATGATTTATATTATCACGGTTTCTAGGTTATGTCGAGTCAATGACATTCTTGTAATTTGGGTAGCATTGATGTGTTGCTAGATACCGCTCATTGCTTGTGACATAAAATGAGATTTTATGTCACTGCCAACATTGCAAGATCCTATTGGGTCGCACAAAAGATTAAATCGAGAAGGGAAATTAAATTCATTGGATGAATTAATTAATTAAGAGGAGTCTTAATTAAATGATTAAAAAAACTTAATTAAATCATGGGTTTGGGCCCATGAGACTTTGAGAAAGTCTTGAACTTTAATTAAGCCTTTTAATAACAAGGTTATAATTAATTGTGGGGGACAATTTTTCATACCATTTGAACCTAGCAAGATAGCACACGGCCGCCATCTCTCTTGCTTCTCTCGACTTCTTCATAGTCGACGTGAGGAAGAGTGAGTTTCGTGTCATCCTTTGATTGTGAATCGAGTGTGCTTCTTGTATCGGTTTAAGAACAAATCTAGCACCTTGTTCTTAAACTATCCCTTGTTCGATTTGATCGTGTGGATACCGTTGAGGCAAGAACTTGGAGGTGTTGCTCGTGACTCGGAATCGTTGAACGTGGAGCTTCGTGGAATCTGCTCAAACACGCTACAAGGGTGAGACTCTTATAATCCATTATCCGATATGACAACTTTGTATAGATCCGCGGTTCAAGTAATCCAAAATTTTAAATTCCACTGCGTTGTATGCTTGTTGGATTACTTACAGTGGTATCAGAGCCAGGTTTAAAGCTCATATCGGATTTATATGGTTAATTGTTTACTCATATTTAGATTTGTATTGCATGCTAGTAAAACTGTATATAATCATATATGATATGAGTAAATCGAGTTTGTGAAATTATCGTAAAATTATATTTGATATAATTGAAGTTTATTGTATACGATACATGAAGGCGCATAATCGAACCCATAACAAGAAGTTTCGACCACCACCATTGCACTTGACCCACGGCGGCCACATGAGGGCTAGGGTTTTCGAACCCTTGGCTCGAGATGGTCTAGCCGTTGTGGCTCATGTTCGTGCATGGAGGTGTCGAGACATGGTTAAAGTTTTGAACTCTTTTGGCTCGATAAAGTCGATGGTTCGGACCATGGTTCTCGGAATCATACGAGTTGGCGGCTACACCACGTGAGAGCTAGGGTGTTTCGAACCCTTGGCTCGAGATGGTTGAGCCGCCACCGTCATGAACCGTGCATGGCTTGACCGTGACTCGTGGCTAAGTTTTTTTTTCAGCGTTTCGGACGATGTGGCTCGATGGAAACCAAAATGGTGCAAGGCGGCTAGGGTTTGGAACCCTAGCGGCGCCGCACGGACACGCGTGGCTCGGACCACGTCTTGGGCTAGGGTTTTGAACCCTAGGCCCATGATTGGTCCAGCCGTGTGTGGTTAGGTTGGTTCGAACCATGGTGGTTCGTGGTTTAGTCGCATAAGTTCGTGGCATGTGATGTCCCGAGCGTACGATAAATTTCCAAAATTTTATTTTACAGTTTTAATTAGAATTAAATTTTAAAATGTTTAGAATTTAATTAATTAAATTATTATAGCATGTTTTATGTGTTGTTTGAGCATGGTGCATGGTTATAGCCCTTTGACCTATTAGATAGGATTTGTGAATGTTTGTAATTTATAATATGACCTGCGAGTCGTGCCTTCTCTATTTTTTTTCTAAATGTTATCTCTCCCCTACGTTCCCCTCGAATGTGACTCGAGGAATTCTCTATATCTTGTAAATGTTATATAGTATAGTTTATTTTATTGATGGTGATCAATGAAGATGGAGCATGGTGCCGGGATGAGGAGGCCATTCACAATTTGGAGCCAAAGGAAGGTGCTTGTGAAGTTACCTTAGGTTGACTCTTAGGATTTTCTCATTGGCTTGAGAAAATCGTTAGTAGGGGCTATAACCATGTCACGTTTAATTTATGTTGATGTATGTGATGCATGATTTATCTTATGTTTTAGATTGATAATTTATTATACATATATGTAGATATGTATATGCGTATATGTAGTGGACATATTTTAAATTATCAATAAATCATGAGATCAATAAATCTCTCTAAAATATTAAGTTTTAGATGCCTTCCAAAATTAAAAGTACTCGTCAAAACTTCGATTATACATGTGTGTGATTGCCAAAGCAAAGCACCGTGACAATCTTGGTAAGGCACGAAAGGATAATAGTGATATCCGTTATACTTTAAATTGGGTACGACTTAACTAGGTTATCTCAATATGATTGGGAACCTAGAGGCATGGAGTTGGATAATAATTCATTTGATGAATTTGAACAAAGCGTTGGTCGTCCAACTATCCAAGAATTACATGTGATGTAATTGACAAAGTGTTGTCTACCTAAATAACCGAGTCTTGGGCGATTAGCCAAAGCTAACTCAAGATTAGGCGAAATATGGATCTTGGCCCACTAAAGGTTTCGAGGGTTGATAATTTTAAACAAAATAGTGGGAGTGTCATTTAATATAAGACTATATTAAATGATTAAAATCATAAACTTATTTTGCATATTTATATTGTAGATATCCATGGCAACTAACAACGTCACAAGCACATTATCACTGCGATCTGTCCTTGAGAATGACAAATTAAATGGGACAAATTTCCTAGACTGGTATAGGAACTTGAGGATAGTCCTCAAACAAGAAAAGAAGCAATATGTCCTAGAGGAACCCTTACCTGCTGAGGAACCTCACCTGACGGCTGCTAAGGCCGATAAAGATGCTTACAAGAAGCATCAAAATGACGCACTTGATGTTGGGTGCCTTATGCTTGCCACCATGAACTCTGAGCTTCAGAAGCAACATGAGGAAATGAAGGCGTTCGATATGATCGAGCATCTAAAGCAACTGTACCAACAACAAGCAAGACAAGAGAGGTATGACGTCTCTAAATCGTTGTTCGAGTGTAGAATGGTAGAAGGAAGTCTAGTTAGAACTCATGTACTCAAGATGATTGGGTATATTGAGAATCTGGAGAAGTTGGGTTTTCCTTTGGACCAAGAGTTGGCCACTGACGTGATCTTGCAATCGTTACCTGAAAGCTTCAGTCAATTTGTCTTGAATTACAATATGATTGAAATTGAAAAGACTCTACCACAATTACTTGGCATGCTTAGAACCTTTGAAGCAAATAGCAAGAAGTCTAAGCCTACAAACGTTCTTATTGTGAATAAGAGCAAAGGAAAGACTAAAGCTAAAAGCTTCAAGAAGAACAAGAAGGTCCTTGTTAAGTCTAAACCACATGCTTCTGCACTAAAGCCAAAGGGAGGAGTGACAAAAGAGGGGAACTGTTTCCATTGGGGTGAGACCGGTCATTGGAAAAGAAACTGCAAAGTATATCTGGAGGATCTTAAGAAGACGAAGGGAAGTGTGACTTCCACTTCAGGTATTTTTGTTATAGAAGTCAATTTACCTACTTCTTCATCTTGGGTATTAGATACTGGGTGTGAATCTCACATTTGTGTAAATGTGCAGGATCTCAAAAGGAGTAGGACGTTGGCGAAAAACGAAGTTGATCTCCGAGTTGGAAATGGAGCAAGAGTTGCTGCATTAGCTATAGGAGATTACCATTTATCTTTACCTTCTGGTTTATCATTGATTTTGAAAGACTGTTATTTTGTGCCGTCTATTACCAAAAACATTATCTCTATTTCTTGTTTGGACAAGTTTGTATATTCATTTATTATAAAGAACAATTGTTGTCCCATTTATTTAAATGATATGTTTTATGCTAGTGCACAAATGATTAATGGTCTTTATGAATTAAATCTTGATATGCCTGTCTATAACATAAATACTAAAAGGATTAAGAATAATGATTCTAATCCAACTTATCTCTGGCATTGTCGCTTGGGTCATATAAACGAGAATCGCATATCAAAACTTCATAAGGATGGATTATTGGATTCATTTGATTTTGAATCATATGAAACGTGTGAATCTTGTTTAATGGGCAAGATGACTAAAGCCCCTTTCAAGGGACATGTTGAAAGGGCAAATGTTTTATTGGGACTAATACATAGTGATGTATGTGGGCCAATAAGTACACAAGATAGAGGTGGTTTTCAATACTTCGTTACATTTACTGATGACCTCAGTAGATATGGGTATGTGTACCTAATGAAGCATAAGCATGAAACCTTTGAAAAGTTCAAAGATTTCAAGAATGAAGTACAAAACCAACTTGGCAGAAGTATCAAAATCCTTCGATCAGATCGAGGAGGTGAATACTTAAGCCAAGAGTTTCATGACTATCTAAAGGAGTGTGGGATAGTCCCACAACTCACTCCTCCGTATACTCCACAATGGAATGGTGTATCTGAGGAGAAATCGAGCCTTGTTGGACATGGTTAGATCAATGATGAGTCATGCAGATCTTCCGATATCCTTTTGGGGACATGCTTTAGAAACAACAATATTCATACTGAACCGTGTTCCATCTAAATCAGTGGAAAAGACACCATATGAGATATGGACTGGGAAGCGTCCTAGTATGTCTTTTATGAAGATTTGGGGTTGTGAGGCTTTCGTGAGACGTCACGTCTCTAACAAACTTGGACCCAAATCTGATAAGTGTTTATTTGTGGGGTATCCTAAGGAAACGAAAGGATACTATTTCTATTATCCCACCGAGAACAAAGTAGTTGTTGCTCGGACTGGTATCTTTCTTGAAAGAGAATTTATTTCTAGAAAAACCAGTGGGAGACAAATAGAACTTAGTGAAGTTCAACCACAAGAAAACATTGAACATGATATTGAGATGGAAACAGAGCAGACACCACAAGATGTTGTGGATAAAGTGCCTGCTCAAGAGACACAAGCCCAGCGTAGGTCTGTAAGAGCACACTGGGAGCCACAGAGATATGATTTCTTGTGACTCAACAAGGTGACTTACTACTTATTGATGAGGATGAGCCGTCATCTTATGAACAAGCTATAATGGGCACTGATTCTGAGAATGAAATCTGAGATGGAATCCATGTATGCAAACCAAGTATGGACTTTGGTTGACCCACCTGAAGGGGTGAGACCCATAGGGTGCAAATGGATTTTCAAGAAGAAGAACGACATGGATGGTAATGTACAAACCTATAAAGGTCGACTGATAGCTAAAGGTTTCAAACAAATTCATGGTATTGACTATGATGAAACTTTTTCACCAGTTGCCATTGTTAAATCCATTAGGATCTTACTGGCAATAGCTGCATTTCATGATTATGAAATCTGGCAGATGGATGTCAAAACAGCTTTCCTTAATGAAAATCTGCTTGAGGATGTGTACATGACACAGCCCGAGGGTTTTGTCGATCCAAAGGATGCTGGAAAGATATGCAAGCTACAACGATCCATTTATGGATTGAAGCAAGCTTCTCAGAGTTGGAATCTTCGTTTTGATGATGCAGTCAAAGAGTTTGGTTTCATCAAAAACGTAGATGAACCTTGTGTCTACAAGAAGGTCAGTGGGAGCATAATTATCTTCCTAATATTGTATGTAGATGACATACTTCTCATTGGGAATGATATCCCTGCCTTACAATCGGTAAAGATTTGGCTAGGGAATTGCTTTTCTATGAAGAACTTGGGTGAAGCCACATATGTATTAGGAATCAAGATCTATAGAGATAGATCAAGAAGATTACTTGGCCTAAGTCAAAGTACATACATAGACAAAGTGATAAAACGGTTTAGCATGCAAGAATCAAAGAAAGGATTCGTGCCTATGACACATAGAATTTATCTCTCGAAGGAACAGTGTCCTTCAAGAGAGACAACGCATGAGTAAGATTCCATATGCGTCAGCTATTGGATCTATCATGTATGCCATGATATGTACTCGTCCCGATGTATCGTATGCTTTGAGCATGACGAGCAGGTATCAAGTTGATCCAGGTGAAGGTCACTGGATTGCAGTCAAGAATATCCTGACGTACTTGAGAAGAACTAAGGATACATTCTTGATTTATGGAGGTGAGGAAGAGCTCAATGAAATGGGTTACACTGATGCAAGCTTCCAAACCGACAAAGATGATTTTCGATCGCAATCTGGATATGTGTATTGCCTAAATGGAGGTGTTGTGAGCTTGAAGAGTTCAAAGCAAGAGACAGTAGCCGATTCTACAACGGAATCTGAGTACATTGCTGCCTCAGATGCAGCAAAGGAAGCTGTTTGGATCAGGAAGTTCATTTCTGAACTTGGAGTGGTGCCTAGCATTAAAGATCCGATAGAACTCTATTGTGACAACAATGGAGCGATCGCATTGGCTAAGGAACCTAGATCTCACCAAAGATCCAAGCACATACTTTGGTGCTTTCATTTCATTCGAGAAATCGTTGAAAGGGGAGATGTTAAAATATGCAAAGTACCAACAGATGATAATGTATCTGACCCATTGACGAAGCCACTGTCACAGCAGAAGCATGATCGTCATACTAGATCTCTTGGCATTAGGTATATGTCTGATTGATCTTAGTGCAAGTGGGAGATTTGTTGGGATATGCCCTAAGACAAGTCATTAGATGATTGTTTAAGACATACAATGTTTTATGATTTTATAAATGGCATATCATTATTATATATTATTCGAATATCTGTGCAATATGAATTGATATATAAGTTAATGTCTTTAGAATAATATTGTATTATTCTTAAAGATTGTCCCTAGTCAAGTATTATCATGAATCGGGATAATGATAATACATTGAGACTAGTATGTTTTGATTGATGAATTGTTCATAGATATGAGATATCAAATCAACACATGGGTACACGTTAGAGAACAATGTACTGGACAGACCCACCATAAGAATGCTACATGGATAGTTATATGAGTGTCATAAGCAATTCTCATAGTGATAATAGTGTATGTAATCCTTACGACTTGAGATCATCGGAGATCCCAACATAAGGAGTTATGTATCTTGATATTGTCAAACGTTACCTGTAACAGGGTAAACTACAAAGACAACTATTGGATACACTACGAATTATGTAGAGGGATGTTGATTGATCGAGATAGGATTTGTCCCTCCTATATAACAGGAGAAGTGTTTGGGCCCTTGATCAAGTAAGACTAAAATGCATTGCCATGCTCGAATGAGTCGATATGTGATATCGAGCTTATTCGTTGATTCTAGTTCTACTTGGGGATCAAGAAATAAAGATTGAATATACGAGTATGACTATTCCATGACTCGTGTTCAATCTAAACACAAAGGACAAAGGGATTAAGCTACATGATTTATATTATCACGGTTTCTAGGTTATGTCGAGTCAATGACATTCTTGTAATTTGGGTAGCATTGATGTGTTACTAGATACCGCTCATTGCTTGAGACATAAAATGAGATTTTATGTCACTGCCAACATTGCAAGATCCTATCGGGTCGCACAAAAGATTAAATCGAGAAGAGAAATTAAATTCATTGGATGAATTAATTAATTAAGAGGAGTCTTAATTAAATGATTAAAAGAACTTAATTAAATCATGGGTTTGGGCCCATGAGACTTTGAGAAAGTCTTGAACTTTAATTAAGCCTTTTAATAACAAGGTTATAATTAATTGTGGGGGACAATTTTTCATACCATTTGAACCTAGCAAGGTAGCACACGGCCACCATCTCTCTTGCTTCTCTCGACTTCTTCATAGTCGACGTGAGGAAGAGTGAGTTTCGTGCCATCATTTGATTGTGAATCGAGTGTGCTTCTTGTATCGGTTTAAGAACAAATCTATCACCTTGTTCTTAAACTATCCCTTGTTCGATTTGATCGTGTGGATACCGTTGAGGCAAGACCTTGGAGGTGTTATTCGTGACTCGGAATCGTTGAACGTGGTGCTTCGTGGAATCTGCTCAAACACGCTACAAGGGTGAGACTCTTATAATCCATTATCCGATATGACAACTTTGTATAGATCCGCGGTTCAAGTAATCCAAAATTTTAAATTCCACTGCGTTGTATGCTTGTTGGATTACTTACAAGTTAATCATAAGGCCTTCATCGTTAGAAAATAAAATTGAATCTCCTACATTTTTAGAACGCATACATGGGGATATTTGTGGGCCTATTCACCCACCTTGGGGACTATTTCGATATTTTATGATTTTAGTTGATGCATCAACAGGATGGTCACATGTATGCCTATTATCAACTAGCAACTTGGCATTTGCAAAATTACTAGCGGAATTAATTCCGTTACTAGCATATTTTCCAGATTATCCTATCAAGAAAATTCGTCTTGATAATGCTGGTGAATTTACATCACAATCTTTTAATGATTATTGTATGTCTGCTGGAATAATTGTTGAACATCATGTCGCTTATGTTCATACACAAACTGACTTGCAGAATCGTTTATATGCGTCTTAAATTGATTGCACGACCATTGCTCATGAGAGCTAAACTCCCAAAATCTGTGTGTGTGCCTTAGACGGTTGTATGATGTAAAGTAAACAAAAGTCTTCTAGTATAACATGATTTATATAATATTGATTTAGGAAAACCTACAAATTAAATCACTTTTCAATTTAAACATATGTTATTAAGTGTAATGGATTTAATGAATCACTTATTAGCGATATTTGAAAATTTAAGTTTCAAATAATTTCCTCAAATTGGACCATACCAACCTTCTATATGAAAATACGAGATCCAAGTTGCAAGTCATTTTTCACAGTTAAAATTATAGCATAAAATACTGAAAAAAACAAATGGAGCAAAACACATGAATTACATGGTTTAAGTGGTTATAATCTAATTACAAAAAAATTAGTTTTAACATGCTCGGAATCAATAATTGTCCATGCTAGGAAAGTGATCAACACATGACACTTAGGTTGATGTACGGTTTAAAGATTTGAGTTCCACTGTTACCAGCAACTATGACTTTTGGTACAATCGCTTGATCCTACAATTGATATCAGATCCAAGGTCATATGCTCGATTCCCATGAATTACAATTAATGCGATTATTGGAAATTACCCCCGTTTAGAGAGCGACTGACGCATGATGCTTAGGGTGATTTAAGGTTTAAAAAATTTGAATTACACCAGTACCACAAACTATAACAACAACAATTAAGCATTTAATACCAATTGATTGTGGTAGGCTACATGAACTATATAAGAAATCAATCATGGTCATGCACATTCGTTAGACGCAATCCAAATGCTTCTATCGGTCAGAATATCCTCATTGATCCATTTAGATTCCAAATAATTGTACATAACTTCGAGTCATGTCTTCTTTGGTCATCCCCTTGCTCTCGTGAAAGGGCCGTAATCCATGGACTCTACTCGACGAATATGTGCATTACTGGCCTAAGTCGTACGTGACCAAACCAGCATAAACGACTTTCTTGCATCATATCTTCTATACGAGTCACACACACACTTCAGCTCGAATGTCTTCATTTATTATTTTATCTCTACCACATATCCAACTGAGCATACATGTAGGATCAAGCGCTGCCGCTTTACCAAAAGTTATAGCTGATGGTAACGGTGCAACTAAAATATTTTTAAAGCATACAACAACATAAGCATCACCTTTCGATCGATACACAACAAGGACTATTGTTGTAACCCAACAATCACCCTCCCAATAATTGCACTCTTTCCAACTCATGGGATCGAACATGTGACATTGGCTCTGATACCAATTGTAAGATCAAGCGCTTGCCGCTTTACCAAAAGCTATAGCTGATGGTAACGATGCAACTCAAATATTTTTAAACTAGCATAAGCAGCACGTTTCAATCGATTACACATCAAAGACAATTGTTGTACCACAATAATACACATATCTGTCATACTCATATGTGAACGTGATTCATCTTTGGTGCCCAGCATTCCATCACATACAACATTGCAGGCCTGATGACAGTTCTATAAAACTTGTAATTCAATCTCATCGGGGTATTACGATCGCATAGAACTCCGATGACGTTTCTCTATTTCAACCAGCCCACATATATTCTGTGATCAACGATGCTATCAATCTCCCCATCCTTTTGGATAACAGAACGATGTATCGAAACTTGGTACTAATCGATACCTCTTGGCCGTCGAATGTTACAATATCAGGATTCCGATATGTACGACCGCTAAATTTGCACTCTATATATTCTGTTTTAACTACTTAATCTAAAATCCTTTGATTTCGACGTCTCTCTCTGTAACTCCAATTTAGTGATAAATCTTGTCCTGTTGTCGTTGATTATCACAAACTATAGGTTTTGATAAAATGATACACATTTGATCCTAAACCATACAATACTACTTTTTTTTAAAATTAAAAAAAAAAATTAGATTCACGACAACAGTGTTATGCAAGTGTATCCAAACGATAAAGGACACGAAAATTGTATGGTTAATTGAGTAAAATAAAGATAGTGGAATTCTCCCCATAATCAAACACATATGCAATCCACCACTATTCTCCCCATAATCGAACACATATGCAATCCATTATGTTATTTAAATCGATATATCAGATTTATAAACTATAATTTATTAAGTTGTGGCATCAAAATTATTCAACTCTGAACCTATTGAATAAATGAACCCAGTGAAATATTTAATATAAATATATTTTTCCTTCGATTTAATTATTTTGTTTAATATGATTCTTTTAATTCCAGTAATTTGATTAGGGTAGGATTGTGCAACAGTTCAGTCCAACCCAATCAAACTGAATTAATTCGAAAATTTGTTTAAATTATTTTTATAAATCGCTTTTAAAATTTTAAAAACACCATCATTTCAATTTCGATCATTTTCTCTAAATTCAAAACATTCCGAATTAACTAGTTAGATTTGCTATTTTTTTGTGATGACGATGGAATCCGCAATCGCCATCCTTGGGGTGTATATGTTCGTTTTCTTATTGTTTGGTTTGATCTATAACCAAAACATTGGATCATACATATTTAATCACCACGACGTAACTTCATAACAATTAAGGAGTGAGTTTAGGGACCAACTCATAGCTTTAATTAAACAAAAATGTAACAAGAAAAAAATAGGGTAAATTGTATATAAACCTGTGTATTATGTCTAATGTGGTAAAAATCTAGTACAAAAAATAAATGAACTAAAAATATTTATATTTTGCCATGTGTGTGTCTGTGTGTGTATATATATACATATATATATACATATATATATATATATATATATATATATATATATATAATTTATTTTGTCATGTGATGCATTTATTCACTAACTACAAAATCAATTACATCAACATTAGGTATATTCTAAATGTCTGGTTTTTTGGTCTTATGATACATCCTTTCCATTCTTCGAACTGAATAAGAGTACAAAAATGTCGGCATGAAAATTTACTTTATAGATTTTTGTCAACGAACTCAATGTAGTTTTTCAAATATACAATTTATGTATATTTGGTTTGAAAATAGACAATTTACTCTATTGTGGTTTTCAAAATAAGCAGTTTATCTTATGTGAATTGAAAATATCAAGTTTACTACATATGATTTGTGAATATGCGCAAAACACACCCTTCTATGTTTTGAAAAACACAATGGGTAAGTGTCTATTAACGATATCACATGTATCATAAACAAATAGACATGGTCGCTCACAAGTTAACAATACCAATTCAGTTTCACCAAGCCACCAACCCCTGATAATGGAAATTTTATTTAAAAAGTAAAACAAATTTTTACCCTTGTAAAAAAAAAATTCCCCCCACCCCATCCCACCCAATTCACCCCCTCAAAATCTGGGTCCGCCCCTGAATTTAACCTTCAAACATGTGATAGACATTCACGTATTATATGATTAAAATGTTAAAACGTTATATATCAGAATCTCGATCAAATAAAGATTAATTCTAAGTTTTCCCCAAACAACTTATCAAAAGGTCTTGTGAGTAATAATTTTAAAATTAATAAATTTAGAGAAGTAACAAGATTTCAGAATTAAGTGGACAAAATCATTGATAATATTATCTAAGAGACATAAAATAATATTTTTATTAATTTTCAATTTTCTTTATTATATAAAATTATAGGTGTAATTATGCGATTTTAAAACGGTCAAGTAATCCTATTTGCCAATACACTATCTAGGCGTAATGCGATATCGAAATTAAATGGGAAAATTAGAAATTGTTATAAATATGTCATAAATACATGTGTTAATGCATGTATTAATTAAGGTGTTGTGAAACGTAATATTTATGTATATTGGATGTCCATTTACCTTCCACACTCCACCCCCATGTAGCTACAATCTTAAGCCTATAAATAGAGGCTTAAAGTTAAATGAAATATAGAATGAAAAGCTCTCTAAATTTCTCTCTCTAAATTGTTCTCTATAGAATACAATACTATTATTTTATAACACGTTATCAGCACGAATCTCTAGCCAACTTTGTGTAAGTGTGGTAAGTTTTATTTGTTTTCTTGATTTTAATTACAGTATGACTAATCTTGCAAAACTCGAGTTTGTTGCTCTTGATATCACTGGAAAGAATTATCTATCATGGGTACTAGATGCTGAAATTCATCTAGAGGCAAATGGTCTTGGAGAAACCATAAAAGAAGAAAGTATAGCCACAAATCAAGAAAAGGCTAAAGCAATGATCTTCCTCCGCCACCACCTTGATGAAGGGTTAAAAACGGAATATTTGACGGTAAAGGATCCCTTTGCCTTGTGGACTAGTTTGAAGGAAAGATATGAACACCAAAAAACGGTTATTCTTCCAAAAGCTCGTTATGAGTGGATGCACTTACGCTTGCAAGATTTTAAAACTGTAAGTGAGTATAATTCAGCAATTTTTCAAATCAGTTCAAAGTTGAAATTATGTGGGGAAAATTTACTTGATGAGGATTTATTGGAGAAAACATTCTCCACTTTTCACGCATCAAATGTGCTCCTGCAGCAGCAATATCGTGAAAAGGGTTTCAAAAAATATTCTGAATTGATTTCTTGTCTTCTTGTTGCTGAACAAAATAATGAGCTTTTGTTGAAAAACCATGAGGCTCGTCCAACTGGTGCTGCTCCATTTCCTGAAGTAAATGCGACAGCTATCCGATATAATAATGAACAAAATCGAGGCCGAGGTCGTGGTCATGGTCGAAATCGTTACAAGAATAATCGTGGTGGCCATATCAAAAGTATTAAGCACCACCAGAAGTGGGAAAGTAACAATAACCGTTACAACAATAATCGTGGTGGTCATATCAAAAACATTACACACCACCAGAAGTGGGAGCATAATGATGAGAAATATGTAAACCAAAATAAAAGGGAGGAGAATAAGTGCTATCGTTGTGGCATGAAAGGCCACTGGACTCGTACTTGCCGTACGCCAAAGCATCTTGTTGGTCTCTATCAAGAATAATTGAAGAAAAAGAGAAAATGATAGAGACAAATTTCAATAGCAAAGATGTTAATCTTGACAATGGTTTTAATGATTTTACTTCTTTTGATGTTGCTGATTTCTTTGTCAATCACCCTGAAGGTGATACTAGTCATGGAAATGCCTAAGAATTTTCATTTTATGTATGCAAATAAATATTTCATTTTTATGTTTCCAAATAAATATTTATAATAAATTTTTATTGTCAATATTTCTTTTATTATACAAATATTTTTATTTATCATAAATAGAAGAAGTATTTTTCTCATTTTGAAATTTGTTTTTGAAGAAAATGGACGTTCCAATGATCATTGACAAAGAATTATGTTTGGTTGCCTGGAGGAACAAAATTTTGCATTGATAATGCTTTATTTTCCTCAAAGTCTCAAAGAAACTTATTGAGCTTTAAAGATATTCGTAAAAATGGATATCATATTGAGACTAAAAGTGAAGATAATAATGAATACTTGTTTATTACAAGTATTAACTTTGGAAAGAAAGTAGTTTTGGAAAAATTACCTTCTTATTCCTCTGGATTATACTACACATATATAACTACAATTGAAATATATGCAACGGTAAACCAGAAGTTTACTGATCATAATGATTTTATCATTTGGCATGATCGGTTGGTTCATCCCGGTTCTATAATGATGAGAAGAATTTTAGAGAATTCACGTGGTCATTCTTTGAAGAGCCAGAAGATTTCTTCAATCCAATGAATTCTCATGTGCAGCTTGTTCTCAATGCAAGTTAATCATAAGACCGTCACCGATGAAAATTAAAAATGAATCTCCTGCATTTTTAGAACGCATACATGGAGATATTTGTTGGCCTATTCACCCACCTTGTGGACCATTTCGATATTTTATGATTTTAATTGATGCATCAACGAGATGGTCGCATATATGCCTATTGTCAACTCGCAACTTGGCATTTGCAAAATTACTTGCGGAGTTCATTCGGTTACGAGCAAATTTTCCAGATTATATTATCAAGAAAATTCGTCTTGATAATGCTGGTGAATTTACATCACAATCTTTTAATGATTATTGTATGTCTGTTGGAATAATTGTTGAACATCCAGTCGCTTATGTTCATACACAAAACGGTCTTGCAGAATCGTTTATTAAGTGTCTTAAATTGATTGCACGACCATTGCTCATGAGAGCTAAACTCCCAATATCTGCGTGGGGACATGCTATTTTGCATGCAGCTGCATTAATTCGCATAAGGCCAACGAATTATCTTGAATATTCTCCCCAACAATTGGTTTTTGGTCAGGAACCAAACATTTCCCATCTTAGAATTTTTGGATGTGCAGTTTATGTTCCAATTGCTCCACCACAATGCACAAAGATGGGACCTCAAAGGAGATTGGGCATATATATTGGGTATGAATCACCTTCTATAATAAAATATCTTGAGCCAAAAACTGGAGATTTATTTACGGCTCGTTTTGCTGATTGTCATTTCATTAGGGGGAGAAAATAAACAGTCGGTTGATAAAATTATGTGGAATGAATTGTCATTATCTCATTTTGATCCTCGCACAAGACAATGTGAACTTGAAGTTCAAAAGATAATTCATTTGCAACAGCTAGCAAATCAATTGCTAGATGCTTTTTCTGACCTAAAGCGTGTGACCAAGTCACATGTACCGGCTGTTAATGCTCCAATTCGAATTAGTGTCCCTGAAGGACCTTCTACCATTATTAGTAAATTAAAGGCGCCTATGAAACGTGGTAGACCAGTCGGTTCTAAGGATAAAAATCCTCGAAAACGAAAAGAAGTTAATAATGAAGATAGTAAAATCGAGGAAATTGAAAATCCAGAAGAATTCTCAAAATCAAAAACTCTTGAAGAGTTTCCAGACATGACAAATAATAAACTTCCAGAAGAAGTTTAGGTACCTGAAAATTTTAATAATAATGAGATCTCAATAAATTATGTCATGACTGGGAAAAGATGGAACCGATATACAACTAATGTTGATGATAAATTTGCATATACTACAGCAATTACTATTATGAATGAGAATGAGGATCATGAACCAAAATTTGTGGATGAATGCAGACTTAGAAATGATTGGGAAAGGTGGAAAGATGCAATTCAAACAGAGTTGGATTCGATGGCAAAACGTAAAGTTTTCGGACCAGTAATACGCACACCTGAAGATGTGCAACCAGTTGGCTATAAATGGGTCTTTGTGCGAAAACGAAATGAGAAAAATGAAATTGTGCGGTATAAGGCACGACTTGTTGCACAAGGTTTTTCCCAAAGACCTGGTATTGATTACGATGAGACATATTCTCCTGTTGTGGATGCAACAACTATTCGTTATTTGCTTAATCTGGCAGCAAATGAACGACTTGAAATGCGTCTTATGGATGTTATTACTGCCTATTTGTATGGCTCACTTGATAATGATATTTATATGAAAATCCCTGAAGGTTTAAAATTACCTAAGGGACATGACCACTGTTCTAAAGAACTTTACTCGATCAAATTGTATAAATCGCTATATGGCTTGAAACAAGCTGGACGCATGTGGTATAATCGTCTTGGTGAATACTTGATGAAACAAGGCTATATGAATGATCCTATTTGTCCATGCGTTTTTATTAAGAGGTCTGGAACTAAGTTTGCAATCATTGCAATATATGTTGATGATTTAAATATTATTGGGACTCCTGAGGAGCTCAAGAAAGCTACAGATTATTTGAAGCAAGAATTTGAAATGAAGGATCTTGGAAAACCAACATTTTGCCTAGGCTTGCAAATTGAGCACTTAGAAAATGGCATCTTGTTACATCAGTCTGCTTATACAGCAAAAATGCTTAAACGATTCTATATGGATAAAGCACATCCACTAAGCACACCTATGGTTGTAAGATCACTTGATGTGCACAAAGATCCTTTTCGACCTCATGAAAATAATGAAGAACTACTAGGTCCAGAAGTGCCATATCTTAGTGCTATTGGAGCACTAATGTATCTTGCTAGTCATACACGCCCTGATATATCATTTGCCGTGAATCTGCTAGCAAGATATAGTTCTTCACCTACACGAAGACATTGGAATGGTGTTAAACATATATTTCGCTATCTTCAAGGAACGATGGATATGGGCCTTTATTATCTTAAGGCACCCAAATTTGATCTCATAGGTTATGCAGATGCTGGATATTTATCTGATCCGCATAATGCTCGGTCACAAACGGGTTATGTGTTCACATGTGGTGGTACAGCTATTTCTTGGCGTTCTATGAAACAAACTATAACTGCCACTTCTTCTAATCATGCTGAATTATTGGCGATCCATGAAGCAAGTCGGGAATGTGTTTGGTTACGATCTGTAATCCATCATATTCGAGGAACATGTGGTTTGTTTTTGGACAAAAACGTTTCTACAACTTTGTTCGAAGATAATGCTGCATGCATCGCTCAATTGAAGGAAGGATATATCAAAGGTGATAGAACGAAACACATTTCACCAAAATTCTTTTTCACTCATGATCTTCAAAAGAATGGTGAAATCAATGTTCAACAAATTCGTTCAAATGATAATCTGGCAGATTTATTTACAAAGTCTCTACCGACTTCATCATTTGAAAAGTTGGTTCACAAAATTGGAATGCGACGACTAAAAGACGTCAAATGATGAGCTCCAGAAGTGGAATTATTTCACACTGTACTCTTTTTTCCTCAACCATGTTTTTTTCCCAATGGGTTTTTACTGGTAAGGTTTTTAACGAGGTAGTGTATGGACATCCAAGGGGAGTGTTATAAATATGTCATAAATACATGTGTTAATGCATGTATTAATTAAGTTGTTGTGAAACGTAATATTTATGTATATTGGATGTCCATTTACCTTCCACACTCCACCACCATGTAGCTACAATCTTAAGCCTATAAATAGAGGCTTAAAGTTAAATGAAATATAGAATGAAAAGCTCTCTAAATTTCTCTCTCTAAATTGTTCTCTATAGAATACAATACTATTATTTTATAACAGAAATAAATCCATAAACCTAATTTTACTTTATCTTTACTCCCTATCTAAAATTTCTTTAACGATTCCTACCATTTTTAACTTTACATTTATAATTACTCTATGGAGAGAGAACTATTTTAAAATAATACCAAATTACCCTTATGTTTAAGATTTTGGCATGTTTTGCATATTTTAAGCCTCGATCTTTAAAATGGTATCAAAGCCTAGGTTTATTCTGGAAATATTAAAATGATATTTTGAAAATTTAATATCATCCTTTAATGGAGGAGACAATACACGATAATATGGATCCGAACGAATGTTCGAATTGTTATTTATACAACTGGTACTTCCAAAATTTGGAAGAACTTAATCAGGAACATTTGGCCGAAGCTAAACGCTTCAACCAGAAATGAAAAATACTACGAGAAGTCGGTGCTAGCCAAGCTAGCATACACCAGTATCAAGAGCAAGAGAAGATGTAAGGACCCCCGTGCCCTTAACCCATTATTAGTGTATTAAGCCATACCATTAGTACATATAATCATACTATCATGGGGAAAACCATATGTAAGTGGAACACCATATGCTATCCAGAAAATCTCTTGCATTCAATCCACTTAATATTCAAATTCCCCAACCAAGATTATTCATATAACATGTACCCTCATAATACACTATCATGCTCTTAGTTCATTTAGCAATTCCGTATTTAATTGCATGCAAACCATGAATGAATCAAGAAGAGCCGTAGCCTATTTATACATTCCATATACACGTAAAATGTACTCACATAAGAGCACCCAATGAACCTGCGTGTATCTAATGTATAAAAGACTCTACCGGGCACCGTTACTGGCACTTCAATCCTGGAAGCACCTCCCAAGCGCAGCTCGATCTCAACTCTGGATCTATGTGCATATCCAACCAGCTCTGGTACCTCGATCCTGGAAGTACCTCTAATCAACAGTCTGGGCTCAACTCCAAAGCCGCTACTACACCTGTAACACCTGCCCCAACAGAGACAGCCCCCACACGGGGTGAGCATACCAATGCCACCAATCCAAATAATCATAATATTACAATTCATAATTTACAGAACGTAAATGCCATAATTTAAATGATACTCCCTGGATGGTATCACCCTCATCCGGGATCCCCTGTGTTGTCCCTGTTCTCAAAATAACCAAACTCATCAAATTCCCAAAGCCAGTTAATCCCCACATAGATTAACTAATACCGTTCTATTATGCAAGTTCCATAATCAATATGGTAAAATCATTATATAAAAGACCGTAGATATCACATATATCAAATCAATGATTCCATGTTCCTATTTCATTGCTCGCTCCACAATAGCGGCATTCTAAACCCCGCGCACGCTCAACAATAGCGGCGTCATTACCGATGGTCGCTCTACGACGACAACCTTCCAATTCATTGCGCGCTCAATAGCGGCACCGTATGGTTCTCCATGTATAACCATTTGACACAAATACCATTTACCATGCATATCGCTATCCATTTATACCAAGTATCATGTACCATACATTTCAATGCCTATTTGATGCAATTACCACACGCCATGTATTCCAATGTCCATATAACGCGGTCATTACACACCATGTGTTTCAATGTCCATTTAATGCAATTATCACATATCATACATTTTTACAGTTGTAACATTATAATAGGCTATGCTCGTACGTCATACGTACCTTAGAATTCCGTAGTCCATGTCAAGCCTGGCTTGAGTTCCATGCCCCGAGAAACATGTGCTAAAACACATAAATATTTCAGAATTAAACATAGGCATGCAAACACGTGCCCTAGTACGATCACAACACCAAACCGTATCGTCAATCCATGACGATAACCAAATTATAAAAGTTCTCGGCTAAGCATGTATAATACCTCAAAAATATTGTCAATCCATGATAATTAACCTTTTAAAATAACCCGGGGCGAAGCATGCAAGACACCCAAAACGAGCCAAGAAACAACAAAAGAGGCACCAACAAACTGGCCATCTCAATCGATCGAAATTTCATCTCGATTGATCGAGAACCACCCTCCGATCGATCGGTCAAAATACCGATCGATCGGTCCACTGTTCCAAAGCCACAAAAACATTCTGCCATGCTTGATCGATCGAAAATATTTTCGGATCGATCGAGCAGCCCTGTATACGCGAGAAACCTCCAAGAATGAGCTCCTTTCAACACCAAATCACCCACTTCAATTTAAACATAAAACCAACCAAAAACCATCCAAACACTACAAAACCTAACTCCCAACATAAACAACAATGATAGAACAAGGTCTACCCCTTGAACCCCAAGATACAACATCAAAACCAACCAATACTCAACAAAACTTTACAATAATGAAAGCTTACCACTTGAGCTTTAAGTTTTTAGCAAGAACTCCCAAAAAGACCCCATTTTCAAAGCTTTCTCCTCCTCTCTTGTTTCAAAAACGAAAATAGCAGCTTATGGATGAGTGGATGGGGTTTAGGGACCAAAAAGCTGATGGAGAGGAGTGATGGGATGTAAAGGTGTGTGCAAGTGGCTCCCTTGTCATGTTATGGGATTTAAATGTTCATCTAAACAAAAGCATGGTGTATAGAATACCCCAACATGATATTTTAAAAGCATTTTACCACAATGCATCAAAATCCTTATTAAAATCATGCTTTACCAAAAATAATTATCAATTTCACCATTAAGCCATAATCACCCCTAATTTCCCAACATGCATAACATGCACCCCTAAATGCACCCCAGGTCACCCATACCATGTGACTAAGCATTTTTACCAAGATGATTAATTCCAACACATATATTAATTATCACCGCAAGAATCATATAAACACAATTAATTCCTAATTGCCACAATAAAAAAATACATTAAAGATTAATAACCCTCCGGGATTAATACCAATAATCCCAGGACATCACAGAAGATAGCGAGGAACCTTTACAGGATGAACCTCAAACTTCAGTTCGAGTTATCCGAAGCTCAGGAAGAAGACAATCCTGAACATGACCCCATGATTCCAGAACCAAACAACCCAATAGGATCCGGACCAAACGAATAGGATGGAAGAACCAACCTTTTGGAAAATCAAGCCGGATAGTTCTAAGATGTCCAAAGATCTTAGAGAGATCCAGAAGATGGTGCACCTTCGAGGTGTTCAAACCCGAGTCAAGGTGTTGGAGTCACGACCAAGTCCTTCATGAAGAAGAAAAAGGAGGGTAACTACCACCGTCCTGTGGAACAGAACCCCTTTTACATCAAAAAGGGAAAGACGAAAAGGTCTGAAGACCTATGATAGATACTGAGAAATTAATCACTGTCATCCGAGGAGATCCAATACTTCCCACAAAGTAATGGAAAGAATCAACCTGGAAATATGATCTTGCTGATTAGTTTGCGGTATTGAATCTCGTAGACTTTAAAATAAATCAAGTTGGCGGATCAGAAGAAACCAGAATTCCTCTACTTCCACCACCACAGGAAAGTTTCGGGTCACATAATCTAGCACCCGATGGAGATCAAAGAATGCCCCATCTGAAATATTTTACCTTTGGTGCAACTTTAGATCCCCCAGTTGGAACAAGGAGTCGTTCCTGCATGCCAGATTTACACCAGACACCGTACGAGAAATCTCAGTTAGACCGATACATCCATAAGGGCTCATGTTCAAACTGGGTATTTTGGATTTCAAAAATCGATAAGTTCTTATTGATGAATGGGCTTCAGCAATGAGAATCGCAACATGAATGCTTGATCTAAACAAAGAAGTATTCATAGTACTTCTTAATATGAGTCTGGAAGGATCCGCAAAAATTGCCTGGGATCTCACTGACGAGGTAACCAAGGAAGAAGTTCTAGCCGGAGAGTCCATAAAAGGAATTGTGGACAAGTTAAAATTTGTTTTATCGGAGTTGGTTATTTCGAAGGAATGGAGCAAGAGAAGGTTAACAAATATAGACAAGCTCTATATAGCCTGGAACTACATGATATCTGTTATGTAGACGAGTACATCAAACTCTTCACAGAGTATAGACTGAAGGCGAAGATAACATAAAAGGATGCATAAGAGCTGTTCTTTGCCAAAATACCGAGTCCATGGAGAGAAATGCTTATCCAGGAATATACACCCCAAGAAACAGAAACGGCGGCCATGAGAATGTCATTTCTTAAAGTGAAGCTTGCGGAGTAATGTTATCAAGTGAAATTCAAAAGAATTATAAGAAGCTAAGAGGAATTAACAAAACAACTCATCTTTGTTGTACGGGGAATGATATCCATACAATCATCGGAAATTACCCCCCAAAGGCAGAAGATGAAAAAGCATAGAAATCATCCATATGCCCAAGGAAGTAGTTTGAGAAGAGCTAGGTTTTCATGGAGACCTAGAAAGTTCTTTTCAAAGTAGAAAACCCGAATTTACAGATCAGGGCAAATATCAGGTTCAACAAGGAGTAGAACCATGTCAACATGTTCTAACCAAGAAAGTAACAACAGAGCACCAATAAAAGAACTTTCAGACGAACTCATACTAGAGGGAATGCAAGTTTCAAAGATTGTAAATGTCCACAAGGATTGCTAGAAGTTGAAAATATTTGACATTACGAAAAAGGATAACATCTTTCCTTGTGGCGTCCTATATTATTTACAACAACTTATTGTTGACAGATATCAAGGAAACCTCAAAATTGGTGAATTGATCTAACAATTGACGGGTTAGCAGGAAGAATCCTTGAACAACTTATTCTTAGGATTGAGTTTCTCGAGGAACACAAATCTTGGGAAAGATTACATGACGTAATGGATATCACGGTGGATGGAAAAAGATACAGAATCCGATGACCACCAGTCCATTCTCAATATACATCTCAGTCGGGATGTTATATGAGAAATATCGAGTAGAATATTTTGTAGCTTATATTGATTCAGTAGCTGGAATATGCACTACCAAACTAGACATTTTCCCTAAAGAAATGGTGAGAAATTACCAGCCATTGCCGGAAGAGACTTTTCTAAGCGGATTCTTATTCTTAATGAAGTAGTCCACTCGGCGGAAATACTCATCGGATGAGCAGACGGTACCCACTGGTACAAAGTCAAGACTCCACCCATTTATTTTCATGATAAGGGAGCTGATATGCTGTTAGGCAATAATTTCCTGCAGGCATTCAAGCTGTTCACACAAGAGAACGAGACACGAAGACTTATTTTCACAATCCTCTGTGATCATAAGATCATTGTCCAGAGCTAAGGGAAGCATTTCACAAGAAATTTCTCCCAGCAAGCGTGGTGATGAAGGAAAACTTCGACACCCAAAAATGAAGGATGAGCCAAAATTTGGTGAAGCAATCTTCATTTTAGACAATACGGGCACAGTCAGAAGGATAGTCAGACATTTGATGGGGAAAATGTTATGTCTTTAAGAAAACAGGATGAAGAATAAGTTGACCCAGAAACACTGTTATTACTGAAAAAAGGCACTACAAAATGAGGTTCCCCAACCTGATGCTACCCCTCGAAGAGTAGATTACTCTAGAGGAAGTAAAAAGGAAGATTCAGAAGAACTACAATGAGGATCCTCTGGCATGGTGGGGCAGAAACGAGCTTAAATCATCTTTGAAGGTGAAAGCTGGAAAATAAAACGAGTTTGTAAGATACAAATTGATCCTCATGAACCAGGAAGATCAGGAGGATATGCATATGATATTTAAGAAACATCTTGACCTTAAGTTAATCACATCAGGTGTTTCTCCATATAGTAGTCCAGGATTTCTTGTTCGGAATCATGGAAAAGTTAAAGGAGGAAAGTCAAGATTAGTGATCAACTATAAAGGGTTCAACGAAATCTTGGAGTTCGATGGATATTTTATCACAATCAGAGAACATTTGGTAAATAGCATCAAAAATGCCAAAGTGTTTTCTAAGTTCTACTGCAAGTCTGGGTTTTACCAGATTAAGATGCAGGAAGCTCGCATGAAGATCACAACATTTTCCACACCGCAGAGACACTATATCTGGAATGTTATGCCAATGGGATTGACAAATGCTCACCAGATATATCAAAGGAAGGTGAATAATATTTTCAAGGATTACTTCAGCTTCATGTTCGTGTATATTTATGACATCCTCATTGCGTCGAGAAACATGAAAGAGCATCTTAATATTTTTAATTTTTTTCAGATGTTTGTTACAAGTAAGGATTAGTGTTCTCCGAAAGGAAGACAGTGATTGCCACAAGAAAGATCGAGTTCCTTGGAATTGAGATCGACGAATCTGGAATCATCTTGCAAAATCATATTGTTGAGTAAGTGCAAGGATATCCAGACGACCTCAGGGATTTAAAGCAACTTCAGAGATTTCTGGGAGTTGTTAATTTTGCTGGAATATTCATCAACAACCTAGCAAGCAATAGGAAGGTGTTCAGTCCACTACTCAAGAAAGATGTTAAGTTCGAGTGGAATAAATATAACAGACAAGCTATCAAACAGCTTAAAGAAGTTTGCAGACAACTCCAAACGACGAGGATGAAATGAGACATGGTCGAATAATCCACATTTGACCAGAGGAGAAGCACTGGAGTTATATTTATCAGTGCAGCTCCTGAACCAGCAAAGAAAGGCTTCATAGAAGCTTTTCATTTCATCGAGCTCAGATGACCAGACAATAACGCCTTGAAATATCAAGACTGCGTTACGAGATGACGCACCAGTATTAGTTGGAGCAATAACAGAAAACTAAGCTTCAACTAGATGAGCATAGGGACTTTGGGTCTGTCTAACCGAGATGGACAAAGTCAAATTTTCATTCAAGTTCTTGCAAAATTCAGTCAATGGAACATTCTTGCTGAATTCTATGACATGAACTACTACATGATTTGTTGAAGAACTCTTCGAAACAAAGATATGATTTCTTTGGGACAACAAGATTCCGACGAGTAAAAAAACTTATCAGAAGTTTTGTAACATGGCACACATCGGCCGATGAAAATATCAGGTTTTCCAGGCCTGCCCAGAACAGAAAGAGCCAGAGTTCGGGAAAGGATTCAGGCCCAAGCCTGATCGACAGGAAACGGGAAAAGACAAAAGACCTGCTGACAAGAGGACACATTTTCTTAAAGCTCGGGGACCAGAAAAACCAATAATGTAAAGATTATCTGACAAAGGAAAAAGGCGTGGACCATTAAACGCACCCAAACAAAAATAATGGACCACTCATGAGAAAAGTTATGGCGCACTAAGACAAAAAAACGTCAGCACTCACAAGAAAGTTTGGCACACTCAGACAAAGATGCCAGACCACGAGATAAAGGCGCACTCATGGGCGCACTTAACATTCAATAAGAGTTTGAAATCCGCATTTGAAGTCCGGATTCATGCCTATATAAGGCCAGACATTGAGGAAGCTAAGGTCATCAACAATTCTCCATAATTTTCTCACAAATAAATATTATAGTCTCCAAGCTGTAAACTTATCAACTTTCATAGCTTGATAATAATTTCTTTCTTTCTTTGTAACATTTCAGTTTTTCAATTCAGTTTGTAAATGTGTTTCGAGTCCAGCCTCATCATATGAGAGGCTAAATAAGTTAGTCTCCTCCCAGAAGGAGATATATTAATGTAATAAATATTATAAATATTTTCAGAATAAAGAAAATATTGTTGCCCATCTATCTCTCAAATTTCTTTAAAATAATCTTTTTATATATGGTTATACTCTACGCCATAATGTAGGAAATGAATTAGGGATGCGCTGCCCACTATTGAAGGACCCATTGCAGAACCATCAGTTGCGATCATGTGGTTGATGGTGAGAAGCCATCGTAAAACCTGGTGGAATACCTGACGGTAGTTTCTTCAAAAAAGTATATACCGATTTGTCAAAATTTTATTGTAATATGGAAGCGAGATGAGTGTGTTATGATTTTAAGCAATTTTCTAAAAATATGGTAGAATGGTATGAAAAAATAAAGAAAAGGGAGAGGAAGTCAAAATTAGGGAGCAATCTTAAACTTATTTTAAATATGGAGGAATCTTAAAGTTGAAAGTAGGTATATAGATTTTAGTGTAAGTTGCCCAATTTACATTTATAGAAAAATTGAGAAATAAATTTTAAATAAATATATTTAAAACAAATAAAAGATGATGTTCAAGAATATTTTTATGGAAGTAAAAGTGGAAGGGTCAGTAACTATTGAAATTATCTAGATCATCTGACACATGGAGAAATATTTGTATGCACTTGAGCCACACTCATATATAAACTAAAATATTAAAATACAATACCTTTTAAATAAAAAATAAAAAATCTAACATACCAACCATTTTAAGACCAAATTATATTGATTTTGTTACATAAGTCGGGACCAAACCGGGTCCATACAAGTTTTCCCCACAACACATGCCACAAACTCTTGAGTGCAATTGTGACAGATGCATGAGATGTATTGTCGTGAAAATGCATTGCTTTTTGTTCAAAATTGATCAATCATTGAAAGTAAAAATTGTTAAATCATTTTCAAATCAAAGGCTTTACCAATCTATCACTTTATTATTTAATTGGAGACGATAAAAAGCCAAAAGGTTCTTTTTTTGTTTGGGGCCAAGGGAAGATGGATGTGATGTATAAGATCAATACTCCCCTTTTTTGACTGGTAAACATTTGTGGGCTTCTTTTAACTTTATTTAAATAAATAAGAAAGAAAATTTTAATTATTATTTTATATTCTTTGAGTTTTTTCCCCCTCAATAATTCAAAATTTACTGTTAAATCTACTTTTAATGTTGGGATTAAAATTTGAGAATTTGAAATCTCACCTTTAATACCAATTTGAGGATTATGCTTTAGATATTTTAACTTGGTTAAAGATATACTTTCAAAATCATTCATCCTCAAATGCTTTGAATTCAAGTATCTTATAAAAATCATAATTCCTTCATTTTTAACACTTCTTAAATTTTTTTGTAAAGTACAAAAATAGTATACTTTTTTTTATGGATTTACCGTGAAATGCATTTGGGGTTTCAGAATTTTTTTTAAAACAAATTCGCAAGTATACAGTCGCCGGGTGCATTTGTAGAAACGCATGCGGCGGCTGCGTTTCACATTTCTTATTGCAAATTATCCCAAACTTTAGCATGTACATGCTATCAAATTTCTTAACTTTTCAGGCAATAAAATGCACTTTTATCCATGATTTAATATCCAAAGTTAGTTATATATATATATTCAAAATGTAGCAACTGTTTGCTTAGTTTAATCTCTAGAAAAGAGAATGGAAATAAAGTACAAGGCTATATTTCGTGTATTATGTGTTGTCTTTACCTGGAATATGTGTTTGACAGAGCATCTAAGTACAAGATCTTATCTTTGTGCTTCTTTTTAAACTACTTTGATTTTTGAGTTCAATCCTATTTGAGCTTCTATTATTATGTCTATTATTCAATGCATTGGGCTTTGAAATGACATGAGAACATTGGACTCCAGCTCCAGGGCTTAATCTAGAGAAGAGCATAGGTTACATTTATTGTTTCAAAAATATATTGCACATGAAATTTTGAGATATTCTATATTTACAGATAGATAGAAGGTTGGTTCCTTTGTTTTCGTTGGTTATTTTCGAATTATCCTAGCTATATTCATAATAATGTATTGACTGAGATGTTGCATTGATATATAAAGCTACCGTTCTTTCCTAAAAAAGTACATTTTCTTTTCGATATTCATCGAAGGACTCCGAAATTTTCCACCCCGTTCACTAGTAAGACCTTAGGCCATGGATCTGAATTTGGCTGGAATTCATTTGATTGAATTTGGTGACTATTTCTATCCACCTCTATTATTTTGTGTTTTTTGATCTTTTTCGAAGCATGTGATCATCTTCGGGCAAGATGAAGCAAATTTAGATGAGCTAATGAAAATTATCAAGTTAAAATCTGGAATTGGTTGACTGCAAAATCAAACCATATTCCTCCATATTAATTGTCGGACTGATTTTTAGTACCTTTAATTTGTCCTAATCTTGTGAAACGTTGATAGAATGTAAAAGTTTTGGGATTCGAGTACCCCTTGTACTAGCATGTAATAATTTTGTTATAGTGATAAGAAAATACTGATATTTACCTCTAGTTTGTCTTAACGGGCTACTCAAATTTTTTGGAGGCCTTATGCAAGTTATACAATTAGGCATTTAGTAAAAAAAATAAAAATAAAGTGAATAAAACTAAACTTAATTCTTTCCTTTTTGATATAAAACTACTTTTTAAACTTTTGTGTTCAATTTTTACCAAAAAGTCATTTTCGATTGTTAGAATTGCCAATCAATTTAATCAATCTTGAGAATAGTTGTTCGTAAATAATATTTTTATAATCTTTAGTCTGCAAGTATAATTGGTATACTAAGTAATATTCTATATGCTATAAAATAATTGAGAAAACAATCAAGTTCGTTTTATTAATTTAATATTTCAGTTGAGTCTTTAATTCCACATTTGCAACTTATTATAACTCCGAAAATAAATCTAAAATATCCAATATGCTATCATGTTAGAAAATTTCAAGATCAATTTTTTTTTTACCGATATATGAATTTAATCTGTCAAGACCATATAAAAAACCAAATATATATCATCATATTTTGAAATAATCATTGTAAGGGATGGAGAGTGAGAGAGAACGAGAAATGTGGTGATTGAGTACATATATAATATTAATATGGAATATTAATTAAATATAGGGATATAATTTTTGAGATTCTCAATTCCATAATTAATAAATCTAGGGGCTAGGAATTGAGGGCCTAAAACAAATATCTTAATGACTTAGTAGTTGAGGCGCCCCTTTCACTAGCTGAACTGTTAGAGTTTTGTCTCCGCTGCTTTTTTTCAACGAACTCTGATCTTTGAATTAATTTTGATCGTAGATATTTTTTGATGAGTTTAATAAGTACTAGACTGCTTTTTGGTTGCAAGCCAAGAAAACTTATCAGATCAGTTTTTTTCCTCCAAAAACCTCCAAATAGTGAGGAGAACTTGTACGTAATGCTTTACAGACATTCAAGTTTTTCTTCCACTACTCGCGACTTGACACTTACTCAACTGTTCCAACACCGGAGTGAATATGAATCTTGATGCTTATTTTTACTTTTCTCAACACTTTTTATAACAATTTTAAATGTTGCAAACATATCAATTTATGGTGGAATTTTTGATGATGGATGTGTTTTCTTTAACCCGATAATGGTTGAGAATGAAACGAGGAAATTTGACTCTTTGATTTGCTAAAGACTACTTGTTTATGTAGAGATGGTGTTCTTGATCCAGAGACTACCGTTGTGTCTATTTTCCGATCATCAGTGCACTATGCTGGGCCAACTGAGGTAGAATGGCATGCCAAGGCTCGGATTAATGCATGCACAAACTTCTATATCGTAGGTTGAGATCCAACTGGAATGGGCCATCCATTCGAAAAAAAGAGATTTATACGATCCTGATCATGGCAATAATGTATTGAGCATATGGCTCCTGGATTGGAGAGGTTAAACATTTTGTTATTCAAGGTATGTTAAAATGCTTCCGACTGTCGATTTTTGGAGTTTTTGAAAGTTTTTATTTAAATGGAATTAGAAATTTGCATGTTCCAGTGTAGCGATTCTCTATCGCAAGTGCACGGTGTCAAGTTTTAGTATAATGATATGAAAAGTACGGATTATCGATCTCACGAGAACTAGGAAATAAATACCAAACTCAATCAATTTAACTATATTTAGCCTACGAAAAATGGTTGTGATTAATTAACTGAAGTGACAAATTAACTCAATATGTAACCCAAACAAACAGTAGAGAATGAGAATAAAATCAATAGAGACAATTATCAAGACTTTCGGTTCACCTATGTAATCCCTCCTATTAATTAATAATCGAATTCAAACAATCTAAGGTAACGAGTTTTCCAAATTTATCTAATATACTCTCTCGAGTTATATTAAACATAATATCAAATTGCAGTAAGTCACTCTCGTGTACTTATTTAACAACACAATATTGTATTAAGATCCGTGAAAACTTTTAGCTTTCGATTGCTAAATATCTATAGCTACCACACGTGTATTTGACTTCAACTCTCGATATCAGTCTGAAATCCACGACATAAATCACTATATCGAATCACAATTTTATCTCTCGATCTCAATTGTAATTTAATATCATTCAAGGAAGGACAAACCCTAAGCATGAAGAACAATGATCTATGCACTTAGATAATAAGAATCAATCAAAAACATTCAATTAAAATCATGGGTTCATACAAAGGATCCCCTATTTCTTGATAACAAACATAACCAACAATCTCCATCAAATAACAATGCATAAACATGTTTTGCAACATTCTAAACATTAAAATCTAATGAAAATATAGAACTAGAGTTAGAAATACGGAAATAACAAGCGGTGTTGACTCCTTGCGTTGCTCCGTCGTCCCGTCTCTTCCGATGCGTCTTCTCTACAATAGTTATGGCGTATGGATGGTTGGAGAGGATGATCAATGATGGACGCTGCTTGTTGTAGGGTTTATTATGAGCCAAAAGTCCCCAAAAACGTCCATGGTAATCCATATTTATGGTAGGAGGAGTTTCACCAAGTTTGGACACCAAATAACCAAGATGGAAATAAAATCCTGAATTTTTCGAGTCGAGGCGGTCGATCGCTTCAATGAGGCGATCGATTGCATTTGCTACTGCCTAGAGGTGATCGATCGCCTCATTTGAAGCGATCGAGCGCTTCCTCTGATTTTCAGCAAAGTACGATTTTGCCCCTCCTTTTTCCAGGTTTGCTCAGTTTGGTCATATTTCATCATTTTAAGCTTATTTCCTCCACTTTTATGTATTTGGACCTAGTTCCTGAAATATACAAATATATACAAAAAAGAGTAATATTTTCTAAGAATCACTACAAAACGCCCCTACCCATATATCAAATTAAGTGTAAAATCCACACTTATCAACTCCCCCAAACTTAAGCTTGATCGTCTCGAGCAAGAAATAAGTTCAAAAAGTCGAGTTCAACTTTGAAGATTCAACTAAACCATTCGAAGTAAATTATGTAGCTCGGATATCTCACTTGCAGATGAACAAGAATCAATCAGAAATTTTAACAAGTTGTGTTTTTCTCTTAGATCAAGCAACATTTCTCCAAATTAGAACGTGTGTGTGTGATATTGTCACTTTCAAGTTTCATACAATTTTCAGAGATCAAATCATGCTAGACAATGAAAGTTAAGATTATCTTCGAGCGCCCTATAATCCTATTTTCAAACACTTCTCCACTAATGTAGTCACTCCCACAATTTGGTTCAATAGGTCTTTTAAAGCTTGTAATGTTAGGCCTAGGTGTTTGGTTTCAAAGAAAAGATAGGGTAACACAAAGAAGAGAGTATAAGCATGTAATATTCATATTTTTAGCACAAAATTGAGCTTCTCTTCATTTTCTTTTAGCCTCTTATTTAGTCACTTTTTCTCAAGGATTTTTATCTATCTTTTTCTTTTCTCATTCATCATTTTTTTTCAACAATAAGCTCATCCAAATGTAGCAATTCATGTGCATCTAATGAGAATCATTACACTCCCTTAGGGTAAGGATAAAATTTTTCAATTTAAGCTCAAATAGGTAGGTATAATGAGTTGCCAAAAAATGTTGAATGGGGGCTAATAGTATGTTAAACATACATTATTTTTTTTCAATTAGGCTCAAAATGGGATACTATAAATTGATAAATGAATCGTAAGTCTGAAAGGCTCAAACGATCCAAAAAGCGCCCAAATCATTTCCAAGTCAAGTTCATAACTATAAAATTTCACCTCAAAGTGTCATCATCAAATAGTTTCTAAGGTACTTTAAGATACTCAAACACAATTCATCATGTTCACAAAGATTATCACTATTACAAATGCAATTCACAAGATTGTGACCCTCAAATGTGCTCAATGTATTCCTCATCTTTGACATGCTAACTCAAAACAAGATATTCACAAACAAGTTTAACAATCATCAAAACTCAAGTTGACATGCATAGTAAGATTAATATCATCATGGAGTAGAGACCACTACTATGATTCATTATTATCTTACTAATTGAACTCATTTTCAAGAAATTTTTTGTTGGTGCTCAAGAAACGATCAATTTCCAAATAAGAAGCATGACACAGTAATGCACTCCCCCAAACTTAATTCATGCATTGTCCTCAATGTAATAAGCATGGAAAGTAAGACAAAGTAGTTATCGTTGACAACGACCGTCAGTGATTGTTGTCCAATTCCTCGTCAGCTCGTGGGGCATATTGTTGGACAAATCACAGCAAACATGGAGTTTCGCCAAAATAAAAAAACAAAAACAAAAACAAAAACAAAAACAAAAACAAAACAAAATAAACTAAAAGCAAAGCAAAGGGATATGAAAGAGTTCTTGATTTATAGTCCCAAGCTGGACTTTTTACCATTTACGCTCAAATGTCGCAAGGGCCAGTAGGAGACGATTTTCCATCCTCCATGTGGTAACGTCGTAACCACTTCTCTTTCACAGTAAATAGTGCCCCGTGGTCATCTCTCAGTTTCAAGATGTCGAATGGTAGAACATCAACAACTTTGAACGGTCCAGCCCATTGTGCTTCAGACTCCCATGGAAAAAGTTTCATCTTTTTCCTATTCATTAATACCGAGTCTCCTACACAAAAATTGCCTCCTCTTTGTTGGCCATTCGATGTGACCTCTACCTTCTTCTCACGCTTAACTGCATCGCATCAATAGATAGTGTATCAATTATACTGATACAAAAATATCGGTGCTCAGTGCGTGTAGTGTTCATAACTTTGAACATATCATAAGTAACTTGATCCCCCCTACTCGGAGTATCAACTTCCCTTCTTGGACATTTATCAATGCCCTTTCAGTAGCTAGGAATGGTCTTCCTAATATCAATGACATGTCCGCCTCCTCCTTTATGTCTAGTACCATGAAATCCACCGGAATGGTGAATTTGTCAACCTTGACCGGTACATCCTCCACTATCCCATGAGGGCACTTGATGGATTCGTCTGCTATCTGTAATGAGATATTGATTGCTTTTAGCTCTCCTAAGCCCAGCTTCCTGTACACAGACAAAGGCATTAAATTAACACTTGACCCAAAATCACATAAAGATTTAGAATTGATTTTGCAAGGTATAGTGAAACTCCCTGGATCCTTTAACTTTGGAGGTGAATCATTTTGAATGACAGCAGAACACTCCTCAGTTAAGTTTCTCATCTCATGCTCTCCCAGTTTCCGCTTTTTTGACAGAATATCCTTTAAAAAGTTAGCATAATTCGGCATGTGCCGAATAGCATCAATGAAAGGCATCTCAATATGAAGATTCTTAATCAATTCTAAAAATTTAGCAAATTTAGCATCAATCTTTGCTCTCTTATACGCAGCGGGGAATGGGAGTGGGATCGCTACCTTAGTAGGTGTGATGGGTATATGGGTCTTAGTAGACTTACCTTTGTCGCGTGTTTGATCATCTTCTTTCTTAATGTCCGCCTCGCCTCTTAACTCTACCTGCAGATCCTTCTTCTCAGCGACCTCCTTTCCGCTCCTCAACGTGATAGCATGGACTGCTCCCTAGGTTTCGTCTCAGTGTCACTAGATAGTGATCCTTGTGCTCGTTCGGCTATGATTTTTGCTAGTTGTCCCACTTGGACTTCCAAGTTCTTTATCGACACCTCGTGATCTTGGAATCTAGTTTCCGTCGCTGTGATGAACTTGGTCAACAGCTCCTCCATGCTTGGCTTTGGTGCATACCCCGGTGGTGGTTGGGGATAGTTCCTCGGCCCAGTATTGTACGTATTTGGGTAGGGGTAGGTCAGTAGTGGTCGGTTCCCTACAAAATTAACAGCTTCATTAGTAGTAATGAAAGGGTTACCTACTTGGCATTCAGTGCTCGGATGGCCTCCTTGGCAAAGCTTGCATGTAACAGTTTGGACTTGCATTGCATGCATACTCAAACTATCGATTTTCTTGCTCAGCGCTTCCAACTGGGAAGCTAGGGCAGTGACTTCACTTACTAGATGCACTCCGGCTTGCTTCTTTGGCACGTTCCTGTCGGACTGTCATTGACAGCTATTATCAGCCATCTCCTCCAACAGCGTATAAGCTTCATCGGGCGTCTTCCTCATCACAGTTCCTCCTGACGCTGCATCAATCATAGAACTGTTATAAAAAAATAAACCGTTGTAAAACATTTGTACCTGTAGCCAGATAGGGAGGCCATGATGTGTGCATCTCCACAGTAGATCTTTGAAGCGCTCCCCAGCCTCATACAGTGTCTCCGGATCATATTGGGCAAATGTTGTGATATCATTCTGCATCTTAGCCGTCTTGGATGGTGGAAAGAATTTTGACAAGAACAACTGCGCCATTCCATCCCACGTGGTAATAGACCCTGCAGGCAATGATTGTAACCAGGATTTAGCTTTATATTTTAAAGAAAAGGGAAATAAACGTAACATGATGGTGTCGCCGGTAACGCGATTATGCTTGAATGTATCACAAATCTTCAAAAAATTGGAGATGTTGGATCATCTGTATGACAGCAGGCTTAATCTCAAAATTGTTAGCCTGCATGGTTGGTCTCGTGATACTCGACAGTGATCCATGGAATGCAGGGTGGGCATAGTCCATGAGTGATCTTGCAACTGGTGGTACCAGAATCTCCTCGGTATTAGCCATGTGTGCTCTTGCTTGCCACAGAATCCTTTGACAAGTGTTCAATCTCGGGATCAAAGGGCTCAAGTGTAGGCTTGCTACTCCTTAGCATGCACCAAGAGATAACAACCTGTAACAATCAACCAAAAAGAACACAAAAGTATAAGAGTAGAGAGAATAGAAAAATCGAAAATAAAAACAAATAAATGACTAAACTATAGTCAACTAATCTCGTTTGATATTATTAAAACTAGTCCCCGGCAAGGGCGCCAAAAACTTGATCGCTATTATTTTAAAAAGTATTTTCCAGTGTAGCGATTCTCTACCGCAAGTGCACAGTGTCAAGTTTTAGTATAATCATATGAAAAGTACGGATTGTCGATCCCACGAGGACTAGGAAATAAGTACCAAACTCAATCAATTTAACTATATTTAGCCTACGAAAAATGGTTGCGATTAATTAACTAAAGTGACAAATTAACTCAATATGTAACCCAAACAAACAGTAGAGAATGAGAATAAAATCAATAGAGACAATTATCAAGACTTTCGGTTCACCTATGTAATCCCCCATAATTCGCCTATTAGTTAATAATCGAATTCAAACAATCTAAGGTGACGAGTTTTCCAAATTTATCTAATATACTCTCTCGAGTTATATTAAACCTAATATCAAATTGTAGTAAGTCACTCTCGTGTACTTATTTAACAACACAATATTGTATTAAGAACCATGAAAACTTTTAGCTTTCGATTACTAGATATCTATAGCCGTCACACGTACATTTGACTTTATCTCTCGATATTAGTCTGATATCCACGACATAAATCACTATATCGAATCACAATTTTATCTCTCGATCTCAATTATAATTTAATATCATTCAAGGATGGCCAAACCCTTAAAAGCATGAAGAACAATGATCTATGCACTTAGAAAATAAGAATCAATCAAAAACATTCAATTAAAATCATGGGTTCATACAAAGGATCTCCTATGTCTTGATAACTGATGTGACTAGAAATAGACACATCTATTGCGCTTAATTGTCTACGATTTGGTATATTTTGATGGATAAATTGATACATATGCTACCTAATCGTATATTTGTGTAAATGTAGGGAAAGGTGAAGAAATCAAGCTAAAATTATGAAAGAAGCAATAAAGTTGAAGAAAAGAGGAAAAAACCAGAATCCAAGACACATGTTGCTCCTTTCTCCTCAAATTTCTATATGTTCGAGCCATGTTTTGGAAATGTGGTCCATAGAAAAGTTGTAGAACTTTGAGTTATCTTCGCGTGGACAGCTGATTCATCGAATTCGGAGTTTGGATGAGAAAGTTACGGCCAAAATACGAAACTCGCCAGAAAAATTGATGATAGGCGTAATTACGCCATTATTAGGCGTAATTACGCCAACGCTACAGCATCTGTAGGCGTAGCTACGCCATTCTACGCGTATTTACGCCAGAAGACTTTTGGAAAGTGTAAAAACTTGATTTCTTTCCTTCCCACATGGATTCTAACCTACTCCATCAGCCTCCCTATACATATATGCACGAAAATCAGACCTTTAAACATCTAGATAGTTAGGGTAGAATAATTTTAGACTAGTTTTATATTTTCTTTTCAATTTTGTTGAAGAACGTCTACGAAGATCGAAGCGAAGGCGGGATTGACACCTCGACGAGCGGAGATCGGATTAGTTTTCTTTCCCTTGTTTTTATTTATAGTTTTGCTTTAATTATGTATAGCTAGTCTTAATTCTTGGTTGAGGAAGACAAAACCTTGGATTTATTTATCTTGGGGAGATTCATACGCTTTTGTTTATCGATTTTATCGAATTCATTGTTTTTCTGATTTTGTTTATATGATTGATGTTTGTTTATTGGATTGACAACCTAGTAACTTGCATATAATCTAACGCTAAATTAGATATCAAATACGGAATTGTTTGATCCCTCTAATTTATGAAGCAACTAAGATCGATAATTGCCTGCTGTTGGTGTTATTAAATTCTTAGAGAAAACCATTGACTAAATTATATAAACCGCTTGTGTTTATGTTGTTTAGATTCATCGCTCACTAGTTTTGAATGATGTCATGATTTTAATCTTGAATATGCATATAGAGATTGATTGATTGGTGAAAGTTAAATTAGAACGCTTGGACTAATTGACTATGAATAAGGTGAGGGAGGAATTAGATTTCCAATTGATGAATATTCAAGTAAAATTGAGTCTTTTGTGAATCGATGAAATAGATGATAATATCCGAGGTAGAGTCGACCGATACCACGAATCGCTTTCATTAGTTAATCTTTGTTTTTAATTTTCATTAGTATAATTCAACCTCACAACCCCATCCTTTATTATTCTTTTGTTTTGATTTTCATTAACACAAAGATTCACACCTCCTCGTGAGATCAATCCCTGCTCACGCTACTACATTATTGTTATCAATCTTGAGGATTGAGTGGGGTTAATTTGGGCGTACACGATAAGCGCTACCAAATTTTGGCGCCGTTGCCGGGGAGGCGTTGTATATTTTTGTGTTAATATTTTCTGTTTTGTTTCTTTCTCTTTGTTTACCCCCACCGCTACTCTTGTTTGTTTGTGCTTACAGGTTGATTTCTTAACAATCGGATCTTATCATGGAGGACTATAGGCGACTAGACGAATTGGAGTATCTTGTGCACCAACTTTGCGTAGGGAGTGGACAAAGTGCATACAACTCAAGTTGGAGTGATCATCCCAATCTCAACTATGACAATCAATGGATGAGCCCACCTCCACCTTACATGCAGTCCTATCTACCGCCATACATACCACAATATTCGCCATGGCCGCAACAACCTCAATACCATACCCCTGGTGAGTCTTTAGAGAATCTTGTTTTAACACTTAATGACAATACTTTGCAATTTCAACAGGAATTCAGGGCTAGCACCCAGAATTTGGGTAACCAAATCGAGCAACTTATTAAATCAGCCGATCAGATAGCAGCACAACCCACCGACTTTATACCCTCCCGGACGATGGAGGCACCACGAGAGAACATGGTTGCAATCGCTTCAAGGAGTGACGAAGAGGTAGGAACCCCGGGGGAGGTGGTACTGATGCCACCCAAGCTAGAAGAGGAGACACATGTGCCACTAGAAGAAGAGGAGCTTGCACATCATGCATCTCCACAAGGTATGTCTCCAACAACCCCCTATGTTGAATATGATCATGAACCCTTTGAAGAGAAAAAGGAACCGAAGGTCGAATACTGTGATGAAATGGACATGTTTGACGATTTTTTCTCTGACGATGAGGAGAAGGAAACCCCTACAAAATGCACGGATCCTGGTATGTTCAATGTCCCATGCATGATTGGAAATAATAGAATTGATAAGGCCATGCTAGACTTAGGAGCATCAATAAATGTTCTGCCTTATTCAATCTACACCTCTTTAGACCTAGGACCTCTTAAAAAATCTGAAATTGCTATTCAATTAGCAAATAGGTCTACTGTGCATCCTAGGGGAATACTTGAGGACGTTCTATTGAAAATCGATAAATTGGTCTTTCCTGCTGACCTCTACGTACTTGACATGGAAAATGATAATAAAAGAAGCCCTATTCTGTTAGGGAGACCATTTTTGAAAACTTCCAAGTGCATAATAGATGTAAGTGGTGGTGCTTTTACTACGGAGTTTAATAATGAGGTAGCTAAGTTCAATACTCATGATCCCGTTCATCCAACTACTGATTATACTATTGGCATCACACATCACATATCACTAGAAAAATCACATACTGTCACTGAGCATGAACATGGGGTAACTACTGATCGACCTATTGACGAAGGAGGTATGGGAGAAATTTTGACTGATACTTCATGTATTACTACTGCTTTACCAAATTCCCCTTTTTAAAAATCTCAATTTTGAATTGCAGGTACCTGATGTTGAGCTGAAACTTCATCCTGAACCTCACGATACATCAATAGAAAACGAGGGGATGCGAAAAGGGTTGAGGACCTCCAAGAAGTATAAGGCGAATAGGCATCACCTTCGAGCTGTCAGAAGGATACTGAGGTGGGAAAAGGTGGCATTGGACACCAAACATGACCCACCATGAGCACGAGCATTGGAGTCGGGCCACCGACGTTAAACAGAGGCGCTGCTTGGGAGGCAACCCAAGGGGAGTTAGTTTCCCTTTTACCCTTTTATTTTTCTTGCTTTTTAGTTTAAACTTTTCTCTTTTCTTGTATTTTTGCCTTACATTGGGACAATGTAAGATTTAAGTATGGGGGGAGGGATTAGTGGCTTGTTATTGCTTTTCTATTACAAAAATGCAAAAAAATCGAAAAATTTGAAAATTTTGAGCTCATAGCTAGTAATGAACACATGCTTAGAATCACTAGCCCATGATGAAACCTAATTGATATCATGCATGCTTTTGAACATAGGTGAATTGTTAACCTTGGAACACTTTGAACTCTAATGCAAAGTTTACTTTAACTTAGTAGTTGAATATTTTGAGCACATTATAGTCATGGCTTGTGAAGTGTGCATAGCTTAGTGAAGATTGTGTGAACTTTGTAATAGTCTTAAGAAGTCTCTAATACATGCTAGAACTTAACTACATTCTCTTTGAGGCGTATGTCTAGACTACTTGCAAACATGAAAGTGATATAGGCAATCTTTGATGCGTTTGGGCCTTTCAAGCCTACCATGTAAATAAAATCAATCTCTAGTACCCTTTTTGAGCTTTAATGTAAAAGAATGGTAGTATGCTAAGCATACTAAAGACCCCATTCAACATTCCATGACTAGCTTATCATCCTACCCTTTTAGCCTAAATATGATTTCAATCCATACCTTTTAAGGGAGTATGATGTATTTCATTCAAATGCACTTGGGAATCATTGAAGTATATTTGTGAACTTTATTGTCAAAAGAATGAAATACATGAAAGAAAAGGAATGCCTTGAGGAAATAGATAAAAATATGACTCCAAGGGGAGCCAAGGCACAAAAGAAGAAAATGTTGAAACAAAAGTTGAAAAATTCAAGCAAGAAGAGAAGCTTTTAGTGTGCATATCATCATACTCTCTTACTTGATATATCCTTACCTTTCTTTCATAAGCCAATACCTAGGCCACACTACAAGCTAATAAAGACCTACTTGATTTATGTTTGCAAAGTGGCTAAGATAGTGGAGAAGAGTGTGCAAGTGAGCTTATACTTGTGTTAGTGTATGACTTGAACTATTGTGAGTTTACATCTATTGGATCTATAATTTGTACATGACACTTGTTCATGACCACACACACACGTTCACTGCTTTGTTGGGTACGAAATGTTTAGGGATTGAAATTGTTCCACTGTTAATTTTTCACCGCCTTTCATTACTATGCATGTTTATAATTGTTGAGGCATAAAAGTGAGGACAAGTTAGTTTGTTTTGATGCTATGAGCCAAGCAAAAAGATTTTAGTTTTGTCTGATTTACTCGAGGTCGAGTAAAGATTAAGTATGGGGGTGTTTGATGTGACTAGAAATAGACACATCTATTGCGCTTAATTGTCTACGATTTGGTATATTTTGATGGATAAATTGATACATATGCTACCTAATCGTATATTTGTGTAAATATAGGGAAAGATGAAGAAATCAAGCTAAAATTATGAAAGAAGCAATAAAGTTGAAGAAAAGAGGAAAAAACCAGAATCCATGACACATGTTGCTCCTTTATCCTCAAATTTCTATATGTTCGAGCCATGTTTTGGAAATGTGGTCCATAGAAAAGTTGTAGAACTTAGAGTTATCTTCGCGTGGACAGCTGATTCATCGAATTCGGAGTTTGGATGAGAAAGTTACGGCCAAAATACGAAACTCGCCAGAAAAATTGATGACAGGCGTAATTACGCCATAATTACGCCATTATTAGGCGTAATTACGCCAACGCTACGGCATCTATAGGCGTAGCTACGCCATTCTACGCGTATTTACGCCAAGAGACTTTTGGAAAGTGTAAAAACTTGATTTCTTTCCTTCCCACATGGATTCTAACCTACTCCATCAGCCTCCCTATACATATATGCACGAAAATCAGACCTTTAAACATCTAGATAGTTAGGGTAGAATAATTTTAGACTAGTTTTATATTTTCTTTTCAATTTTGTTGAAGAACGGCTACGAAGATCGAAGCGAAGGCGGGATTGACACCTCGACGAGCGGAGATCGGATTAGTTTTCTTTCCCTTGTTTTTATTTATAGTTTTGCTTTAATTATGTATAGCTAGTCTTAATTCTTGGTTGAGGAAGACAAAACCTTGGATTTATTTATCTTGGGGATATTCATACGCTTTTGTTTATCGATTTTATTGAATTCATTGTTTTTCTGATTTTGTTTATATGATTGATGTTTGTTATTGGATTGACAACCTAGTAACTTGCATATAATCTAACGCTAAATTAGATATCAAATACGGAATTGTTTGATTCCTCTAATTTATGAAGCAACTAAGATCGATAATTGCCTGCTGTTGGTGTTATTAAATTCTTAGAGAAAACCATTGACTAAATTATATAAACCGCTTGTGTTTATGTTGTTTAGATTCATCGCTCACTAGTTTTGAATGATGTCATGATTTTAATCTTGAATATGCATATAGAGATTGATTGATTGGTGAAAGTTAAATTAGAACGCTTGGACTAATTGACTATGAATAAGGTGAGGGAGGAATTAGATTTCCAATTGATGAATATTCAAGTAAAATTGAGTCTTTTGTGAATCGATGAAATAGATGATAATATCCAAGGTAGAGTCGACCGATACCAAGAATCGCTTTCATAGTTAATCTTTGTTTTTAATTTTCATTAGTATAATTCAACCTCACAACCCCATCCTTTATTATTCTTTTGTTTTGATTTTCATTAACACAAAGATTCACACCTCCTCGTGGGATCGATCCCTGCTCACGCTACTACATTATTGTTATCAATCTTGAGGATTGAGTGGGGTTAATTAGGGCGTACACGATAAGCGCTACCAATAAAATATCTAGTCCCCATCAAATAACAATGCATAAACATGTTTTGCAACATTCTAAATATTAAATCTAATGAAATTATAGAACTAGAGTTAGAAATAAGGAAATAACAAGAGGCGTTGACTCCTTGCGTTGCTCCGTCGTCCCGTCTCTTCCGATGCGTCTTCTCTTCAATGGTTATGGCGTATGGATGGTTGGAGAGGATGATCAGTGATGGACGCTGCTTGTTGTAGGGTTTATTATGAGCCAAAAGTCCCCAAAAACGTCCATGATAATCCATATTTAAGGTAGGAGGAGTTTCACCAAGTTTGGACACCAAATAACCAAGATGGAAATAAAATCCCGAACTTTTAGAGTCGAGGCGGTCGATCGGTTCAATCAGGCGATCGATCGCATCTTGCTACTGCCTAGAGGCGATCGATCACCTTATTTGAAGCGATCGATCGCTTCCTCTGATTTTCAGCAAATTACGATTTTGCCCCTCCTTTTACAGGTTTGCTCAGTTTTGTCCCTTTTCATCATTTTAAGCATATTTCCTCCCCTTTTGTGTATTTGGACCTGAATTCTTGAAATATACCAATATATACCAAAAAGAGTAATATTTTCCAAGAATCACTGTAAAAACGCCCCTACTCATATAAGTGTAACAATCACACTTATCACCTATGATAAAGACTCAAACTCAAATGGCGTCTTTTGATCCATCAAGAGCTCAATATTTTCTTCATTTCTGGCACCAAGTTACTAATCCACTCCTACTTCGTAGACAGTCGTAGAAGGAAACTTTTGGTTTATTCTGAGAGAAGCCCTTTTAACTCGTTTTGGCGTATTGCTCGTCCACAAAAGAGAAGTTCCGATTCATTTAAACCAAGCAAAAAACTCCTTTTTTATTTATTGCATTCGCTTTGCTTTATTTCAAGTTTTATTGTGTTAATGCTTGTTTGTACTAATCTGATACCAGAAACGAAGACATGAAACTGGAACACAAGAACACACTCAAGACACACTCTTCACTCAATGGAATCCACCGAGAGTTTAGAGTAACTCCACTCCCTATGGAATCTACCAACATGGTAAAGATTAACAAGAAGAAAAACTATCTTGTAACAAGTCAATAGACTTATAAATTTGATTTGTAACTGAAATTCACACAGCTGGAATTACAAGATCAAAGGCTATTTATAAGAGCCTTCCTAAACTCTAAATAATTAATAACATGACTCTTGACTCTTCAACTTCCACCAACTTTCTAGACTCATCTTTTTGGGCCAATTTTTTTTGACATGCTAGATTTTTACTTGGATCATATTCCCATCGATTTCTTACGACCCGATAAAGAAAAAGACCGGCTTATGTTCGCAGCTCGATTTGCCTTATTTCAATGTCTAACTCCGAATCGGTTCCTGGTGGCAGTCAATCAAGATTCACCATCGAGAGAAGGAAGAGCCTTTACTTTAGGTTAGGCCGGTCTCATCATTCACGCAATCCCCCCGTCCATCGATTGATCACGTGAGTACATATCCAGTCAGCGCATAGCGAATGAAAAAAGCGTTCATCCCGGATTCTCTTCCTCATCTATCAATTGATTCCTATTCATTTGGTCAAAGTATCCACGACCTTTTCACACCCCTCTACTAAGAGATGCACCATGTTGATAGGAATCGACAAGGACCTTCTTGTACACGTCCTTGCGGACAGCATTCATGGAAATCATCACTAGTTTCTCCCGAGGAGGGTATAGTATGGCTTTGTTCTTAAGTTGTTTAATAGATGTCGAGTGCCGCTTTTCCAGGGGAGGAGAATCTCCATTTTCTAAGTGGGCGAGAGCTAAAATCCTTATGTCAGGTTGGTTGTTCAAAGACTGTCTCTTTACCCTTTTCATCTTCTTCTTTTCAAAAGCCCAGACCCATCCTTCTAGATCTGCATTAGTCATATTTCAGGTGCAAAGCCTCTTCTTCAGACATGTCCTCGACAACCTGGCGGTTCTTCGATCTCCGATTTTGGGGGCGAGAGTGCTTGGTCGCTGAGGTTTCCTTTTCCTCAACCAATTCGGTTGTGTTAGCCTTGGTCCTATTTCAGGTGCAAAGCCTCTTCTTTAGACATGTCCTCGACAACCTGGCGGTTCTTCGGTCTCCGCTTTTGGGGGCGGGAGTGCTTGGTCGCTGGGGTTTCCTTTTCCTCAACCAATTCGGTTGTGTTAGCCTTGGTCTAACATTTTGTTATGAACTGGCTGGACAAAGATGGATTGAAGGTCAGATAGATTGGAGAGAAAGTGGCACAGGACCTTCGATCGACCATAGAGCGTACTCTACCCTTACTGAATTCATGCTATTGACCACTCGGCCACTCTCCCCTTCCCCAGCCGAGGCCCCCCTCAATGGGTTCTAATTCTAAGAAGGGGCGACGCTCTGAATAATCAAAAAGCTTATTGATTTAATTGAAGGGAACTAAGACTATTAGCTTAGCTAGCGTTCCGAGAGAATCTAGTCATTTAGTCAGTTCATAACAATTATGTAAAGCAAGGGCTAAAGCTTCTACGAGAGCTTCCCCCTTAGTCGTCGGCCTTCCCTAGCCCCCTCTTCGTCGCCTGTGGGTCGCGCCTCACCGCAGGGACTGAATGATTGAAATGAGTGGAGATCTTCCTTCCCCCTTGCTAATTACCAAGTCAGTGAATCTCCAAGGAAAATGGCATAACATGTGACACGTTTTCGAATATCAATGCATCCAGCCCAATCACCGTGACCGTAAGCCTTCAATTGTAAAAGTGCAGAGTGAGAAAAGAATATCCCTTGGTCTGGAGTAGTCTTGAGAAAATTTAAGACTCTATGAGCTGCAGATTAGTGTATTTAAGTTGGCGGACATATAAGATAAATCTGGCATATTTATTGTTAAGTAGAGTAGCCTTCCAAATTCTGTAGATAATAGGATCAGAGAGTGGTTCACCCGCTGTAGAAGATAGTTTTAGTGTAGACTCCATTGGTGTTGAGGATGGTTTACAACCAAGATAACTGGCAACATTTAATATATCCAAGGCATATTTTCGTTGACATAGCATAATACCTTTAGATGATCTTGCTATTTCAAGTCCTAATATGTATTTGTGATTACCAAGTCTCTTTATTGTAAATTTGTCATCAAGATGTTTGTTTATGGCTTCGATTTCAATGAGATTTTTTCCTTCTAATATTATATCATCAACATAGATTAATAAAGCAGTGAAATGATGTTTAGATGTCATAGTATATAGGGAACAATGTGGTTTGGATTGAGAGAACTCATATGTAAGAAGACAATTCGTGAGTTTGTTTTACCATTGTTTTGATGCTTGTTTTACACTATAAAGGCTTTCGTTTAACTTACAAACTCGATTTTCATTGTCTTAGAAATATCCAAGTGGTGAATCCATGTAGATTTCTCATCTAAGTCGTCATGCAAGAATGCATTATTAACATCACATTGATGTAATACCAGTTTTGATTTGCTGCAATAGCCAAAAGAACTGGTATGGTGATTAGTTTAGCCACATGAAAAAAAATATTGGAATAAACTATTCCTTCTTCTTGGGTGTACCCTTTAGCATCGCTTTGTATCTCTCTATACTTTCATCAGATTTAAGTTTGATTTATAAACCCATTTATATCCAATATAATGTTTGTCATTGGGTAAATATGTTAAACGTCCAAGTAGTATTTTCTAAGGGTCTAAGTTCGACCATCATGACATCTTGCCATTTTGGATCTTGTATATCTTGTTTATAAGTCTTCTATTAAGTTAGTTTTGACACATTTGCTATGAAAACACGATATGAGGCAGACAACAAAGCAGTTGACAGATGATTAGCTATAGGATATTTCTTTCAAAAGATCACTACTTGAGTATAGGGTTTTTTGTTTTGAAATAGAACAATCATAATCAACTACCGAGAACGAAGATTCGACTGAAAGAAGATAAACTGGAGGATTTATTTGTCCGAACGACCTTCTGTTAATTTCTTGAGTTCTATTGTCAATACTAGAATAATTTGCATTTACTTCCTCGACAACATAATCATGCAAGATCTTAGTGTCTGCTGAAACATAATGATTTGGAAAAAATTATGTAACCCCTGTGTAGAATTAACTAATGTATTCTGAGGTGTTCCAGTATCCGAAGAAGGTATATGTATAGTACAAGGAGGATAAATGAAATGATCACTAGAGTTATCTTGAAGAGGAAACATATTATCAACAGAGTTTAAAACAGATTCATTTATGTCTTTAAAATGCAACACATTTTCATATAAACAAATATTTCTTGAAATAAAAACTTCTTTTGTATCAAAGTTGTATAATTTGTATCATTTATAACCTAGTGGATATCCAATAAAGACACTCTTAACTGCCATATGATCAAATTTTGTCATATGAGCAAATAAAGAAGAGGCATAACATAAAGAACCTAAAATTCGAATGTGTGAGTAATCTAGAACTTTGTTATGCAATATCTGAAAATGTGATTTATTATGTAGTAACTTAGATGTGATTCTATTTATGGGCAGCTATGGACACACAATCAGACAAAAAATTCAATGGAAGAAAAGCACATGAAACATGAGAGATCTTGCTACTTTGCAAGAGATGTTGGTGTTTACGTTCGACTTTTCCATTTTATTGGGGATTCTCTACACAACTTCGTTGATGAATTATGCCAAGCAAGAATTCAGATACGTTACCAGTCCGAATAATACAGATTTTAGTATTGAATTGAGTAGTTACCATTGGTTTCAGACTTTGTATGCATAAGATAAATCCAAATACAATGAGAAAATCATCAATTGTAAGAAAAAATCTATTTCCAATGTAAAAAGAAGTTGAAAAGGACCAGATATATCACAATGAAATAGTTCGAATGCAAAAAATGAAGCAGAAACACTAGAAATATAAGGCAATTTCTTCTATCTTGCAAAATGAAAAACGACACATGGAGTATTCTATTGTTTATTATCTCAACTAAGATTCAAAACTTTAGAACTAGTTTGTTAAATGATAAACGGCCGAGCCTAAATGCCAAGTATCAATTTCAGAATGTATAGAAGATGAAACAACAACGAAATATTTTTCAGGCAAAGATATATGATATAAGACATCACGTATTTTAGCAAAAACAATCATTTTATTGGCAATATGGTCCTGTATAAAACATTTATCATCAATAAATTGAAGAAAAAATTCTTTTGATCTTGTTAGTTCGGAAACAGAAACAAGATTAAAGAAATAAAGGAACAAATAAGACATTATGTAAGATAATAAAAGAGGTGAGTTGGACATCTCCTATGTGACTAGCCTTAGTATATACATCATTAGACACGTGAATGTTTGTGGAAACAAGAGGCATGATAGTTGTATAAAACAATGTATCACATATCATATGATCTGTAGCACCCGTATAAAAAATCCATATGTTTGATCAACTAGAATTTATTGCACTACAACAAGTATAAGAAATACCGCATGTATTGTTACCTTTCATGATGTAGGATCAAACGATTGCCGCTTTATCAAAAGCTATAGCTTATGGTAACGATGAAACTCAGATATTTTAAACCGTACAACAGCGCAAGCACCACGTTTGGATCGATCACACAGCAAGGGCAATTGTTTTACCTCAACAACCCCCCTCCCAATAATTGCACTCCTTTGGAACTCATGGAATCGAACAAGTGACCTTGACTATGATACCAATAATAGGATTAAGCGCTTGCCGCTTTACCAAAGGTTATATCTGATGGTAATTATGCAACTCAAATCTTTTAAACCATATAACAACACAAGCACCATGTTTCGATTGATCACACATTAATGGCAATTATTGTACCCCAACACATGACAACTGCAGCAGAATAAGAATTGTTTTCAGATGACATTTGAGTTGTATTCTGCTATGCACGAGACTTAGCAAAGGCAACAAATTGGTTGTACAAATCTGGAGATAATTCTAAAGAAGGCTGATGTGCTGAAGCAACATTGACCATTGTGATTCTTGCAAAATTCTTGGTCCTTTTGAACCCTTCGAACTGGGAGAATACCCGATCAATTGATAGCACTTATCAATGGTGTGGCTATAGAAATCACAGTGTGAACATTTATGCCGTTTTCTATCTTTATTCTATCCTTGTTTGACTAATAAAGCTACTGAATCCGTAGAAGTTTCAGATTTGACTATGGACTTAAGGATTTGATTTGCCATCATGGCTTATGAATCATGAGAAGTAAGAAAAGATGTTTGAAGAGTCTTTGGCTCTCTTCTTTGAGCAATAACGAATATACTTTTGCAAGTGAGGGTAAGGGAGACACAAGCAAGATTTGACTTTGAATTAACTAAGCAACTCAAATCTTTTAAATCGTATAGTTACACAAGCACCATGTTTCGATTGATCACACATTAATGACAATTATTGTACCCCAACACATGAAAACTGCAGCAGAATAAGAATTGTTTTCAGATGACATTTGAGTTGTATTCTGCTATGCACGAGACTTAGCAAAGGGAACAAATGGTTGTACAAATCTGGAGATAATTCTAAAGAAGGCTGATGTGCTGAAGCAACATTGACCATTGTGGATTCTTGCAAAATTCTTGATCCTTTTGGACCCTTCAAACTGGGAGGATACCCGATCAATTGATAGCACTTATCAATGGTGTGGCTATATAAATCACAGTGTGAGCATTTATGCCGTTTCCTATCTTTATTGTATCCTTGTTTGGCTAATAAAGCTACTGAATCCATAGAAGTTTCAGATTTGACTATGGACTTACGGATTTGATTTGCCATCATGGCTTATGAATCAAGAGAAGTAAGAGAAGATGCTTGAAGAGATCTTTGGCTCTCTTCTTTGAGCAATAACGAATATACTTTGCAAGTAAGGGTAAGGGACACAAGCAAGATTTGACTTTGAATTGCAGAATAAGAACCATGCATTCTAACTAAGAATTTAAGGACACTGTCAAACTGTTGTGTGACCGAAAGTGTTTCATGAATTTTACAAGAACACTTTGTCAAAGCACCACAATTACAAAGAAATAATGGCCTATAGCCAACATACTCTTCCCAAATGAACTTAAACCTATTATAATACCGAGTTAAAGATTGATGACCTTGATTCATGTTACTCAAACCCTTTTCCAAATGAAAAACCTGCCCATCGCTTCTTGCAAATCTGGTGCGCAATTCAAACCGTACTTTTTGCGCAGAGGACAAATAAGAGACTCTGCCCGATATCCTTCAAGATAGAGTTGAGTAGCCATGATAGGACAAAGTTAATCACACTAAGTCATACGAGATACAATATGTTCGGATGTAACAGACTGATATGGCAAGGAATCATCAAGAAATGTCGTTTTATTTTCACAATGAATGCCATTTGGACAGCTTTCGACCATGTAATTGTCACCATTAAAGTTTCTTCAAAGATTAGAGCGCCAAGATTATCGCTCGGGTGAAGATAAAAAGGAGAAAAATGGGTCTTTAGCTAGATTGAGCAGCTTACCAGCCGATGTGCATGCATCATAAGAAATTGAAGGAGATTACGCTGCCATTTGAGAAGAAAATCAGAGTATTAAAAAACTGATGAGCGGAAGATGATCAATTGATTACCGTTGTGCGGTTGATAGCATGTAAAGTTTAGAACTCAATACAGAAGAGAAAGGAGAGAATTATGAGTAATTCATATCAACGAATGAATGAATACAAACTATATAATGCATCGTCTTATTTATATTTAATCAAACTAACATACTAACTGACTATTCACTTAAACTTAAATGTTACAACCAGATTGAGTTATGAATTAAATCACATTGTAGTTTATGTTCTGATGAATCTTCACAGAAATCGTCGTTCCATCCATGATGACCGCAAAATAGCCGTTATCGTTACACATCTATTTTAGTGTAAAACTTTGTTGTGGCGGCTGTCATTTCAGTTACGGAACGGCCAGAGTTGACTGATATTGCGACCATGCTAGTAATAGAAGGCATTGCATTCTTTATCACATGGGTGCAAGATGATTCGAGTTCATTTACGAAATAGTCCAGCTTGAGCTTCTTTACTATCATTTACGAGCTTGAAACTCATCATCATCTTTTTTTACTTGTGTAAGTGAATGTGTATATTCGAGTTTTATCGGCTTGCAACACAAACCATATAAAGATATATTAAGGGAAATATTTTCTAAGTTGCTATGCTAATTACCCATATTATATATGCGGCGTAATGGTTACTGTTCATGGGAACAGTAACCATTACGTCACTTTTTTATTTTTTTATTTTAAAATTTTTTTATTTCTTTTTTCTTTTATTTTTTCTTTTATTTTTATTTTTTATAAAATATTCGGTATGATGAATTTATGGTAGAACCCATATTATATATGCGGCGTGATGGTTACTGTTCCCATGAACAGTAACCATTACGTCACTTTTTTAATTTTTTTATTTTAAAATTTTTTTATTTCTTTTTTCTTTTATTTTGTATTTTTTATAAAATATTCGGTATGATGAATTTCTGGTAGATCACATATCGTCGATTTTGCTTGTTTATGTACATTTTGATTTTTTTCTTACCTACGACCCATTGCTAATATGTGGTATTACCTATTTACCTTTGTTCTGATGTTTGGCATCAAATATTCCCTTAATATATAAGGAGATTATATCAAAACCTTTGACCCAACAGTGCATCCATCTTATCTCAATTTTTAAAATTTAAAATGTTATCTTTTTTTTTTTAGAAAAAAACTTGTTGATTTTGTCAAGTATGAATTAAAAAAAAAACAGATAGTTCAAAATAGATTTTTCTCGTGGCAAACTTTAATAATAAATTTTTATATGAACTTATTTAAAAAAAAAAGGGTTAAAAATAAGTTTTCGTTGTGACAAACTTGAATAATATTTTTTTATAAAATATTCGGCATGATGAACTTTTGGTAGATTATAGGTCGTCAGTTTTGCTTGTTTGTATACATTTTGAGTTTTGGCTTACCTACGACCCGTTGCTAATATGTGATTGTTCTCGATTACCTTTGTTATGGTGTTTGGCACCAAATTTTCCCTTCATGTATAAGGAGATTATATCAAAAAAATTAGAAAAATTAAATTATGATAATTATATATTACTTGTTTGATAATCATTTGGGACGTCACATTTACATTCATTATTTGTCAGAAAGTATATAAATAATTATAAAAGTAAGATGATTCATTAATCTTGAGGCCATAGCAAGTAATAAGAGCAATATCCTAAAATAACAATGCAACTACAACAATAAATAAACTATAATTCTAGCCATCGTCATTTTGAAAACTCTTGCGAACAACTTTTGATTGGTTTTTTTGAGCTCGTTGAGATTTATTTTTATTGTGATTGATGTAATCTACTACTGCACTTTCGTAGATGACTTTTGTTTAGAGAGTCTATTGGGCCCTACAAGGATATCATATGCCAACTATTGCTATGGTGTACTGTTGGGGAAGACTTCTGTTTACTCCAACCTATTTGATTTTATATACATACGATTAGGGGTGCTTATCGGACCGAGTCGATCCGGACCCGATCCGAAACCGGACCGGTTAGTCCGGTCCGAAACCGAAACCGGACTAACAGGTTTCGGTCCGCCCCGGAACCGGTATCAAACCGCTCCGGGGCGGTTTTTAAAATCCAAACCTGTAGCACCACTGGTTCCGGTGCTACCGGTTTGGAACCGGTTCCGATTACATTTTAAAACAATAAAGAAATAAAATAAGGAATATATATGCATCTATATTATGAAATGAAGAAGGAATATATTGAATTTGTGATGAATATTGTGGAAACATTTACAACATTAAATAAAACATAAATAAAAGTTTTTGTATTTTTTTTTTTGAAAAAAGGGCAAAAATAACTGGTGCACGAAAATTTTTAAAGTAACTGGTGCACGAAAAGATTGAAAATCAGTAACTGATGCACGAAAAATCAATAACTAATGCATTTTGAAATTAAAATCAGCTACTGATTCACGAAAATTTACACAAAGTTAGTGCACCATTGCTGTATTTTCGTGCATCAGTGTTATATTTTAGTGCACCAGTGTTGTGTTTTCGTGCATCAGTGTTATATTTTCGTCCACCAATGTTATATTTTCGTGCACCAGTTACATTTTATGATTTTCGTGCACCAGTGTTAATTTTCGTGCATCAGTGTTATATTTTGGTGCACCAAGGTTGTATGTTCGTGCATCAGTGTTATATTTTAGTGCACAAAGGTTATATTTTCGTGCACCAGTGTTGTATTTTCGTGCATCAGTGTTATATTTTAGTGCACCAAGGTTATATTTTTGTGCACCAAGGTTATATTTTCGTGCACCAGTTACTTTTTATCAATTTCGTGCACCATTTATTGTTTTATAATTTTCGTGCACCAGTTACTTTTTAATCATTTCGAGCACCAGTTATTTTTATGATTTTCGTGCACCAATGTTATATTTTCGTGCACCAGTTACATTTTATGATTTTCGTGCACCAATTACTTTTTATGATTTTCGTGCACCAGTGTTGTATTTTCGTGCATCAGTGTTATATTTTCGTGCACCAATGTTATATTTTCGTGCACCAGTTACATTTTATGATTTTCGTGCACCAGTGTTAATTTTCGTGCATCAGTGTTATATTTTAGTGCACCAAGGTTGTATGTTCGTGCATCAGTGTTATATTTTAGTGCACAAAGGTTATATTTTCGTGCACCAGTGTTGTATTTTCGTGCATCAGTGTTATATTTTAGTGCACCAAGGTTATATTTTCGTGCACCAAGGTTATATTTTCGTGCACCAGTTACTTTTTATCAATTTCGTGCACCATTTATTGTTTTATAATTTTCGTGCACCAGTTACTTTTTAATCATTTCGTGCACCAACTTTTTTTATGATTTTCGTGCACCAATGTTATATTTTCGTGCACCAGTTACATTTTATGATTTTCGTGCACCAATTACTTTTTATGATTTTCGTGCACCAAGATTATATTTTCGTGCACCAAGGTTATATTCTCGTGCACCAATGTTATATACGGAAAAAAAAATACGGAAAAAAAAACCAAACGAACTGGTTCGCCCCGGAACCGGTTAGAACCTGAACCGATCTGGTTCCTTACCGGACCGGATCGATTCCGACCTTAACGGCCCCGGAACCGGCCGGTTCCGATCCGGACCGGACCGGTTCAGGTCAATAAGCACCCCTACATACGATTATGTATGTTCAATGCGTATAAACCATCTTTTTATTCTCTAGAACTATCTGTTGAACTTATGTCGGACGCTATGTTGGATATATATACCAGGTTATAAGCTCACTGTGCGGTGCCAAATTAACTAGTACTAGATAAGCCTTAAACTTCAGAATATCAAAATGTTGGTCCGTGACACTTTGCTTTGTTATCCCAAATGTTAGGATAATATACGCTTACCAAAATTAAGTTATATTGATGTGGCTAGAAAATAGACACATTTAGTGAATTTAATTGTTAATGATTATATAGGTATTAATGGTTAATTGATGCATATGTTACGTAATCGAATTATTGTATGAATGTATGTGGAATAAAAGAAATCGAGCTAATAATGATGAATAAAGCTCAAGAAATGCATTGGAGATGATAAATGATCATAGTAGCCAAGAAAAGTGGAAAAATGCGTTAAAGGGCGCGATCCATTGCGCCTGGCTGAGAATTTAAGCAATGAAAATTTCATACGAGCGATTGATTGGCTCATTGAACCGATCGATCGATCATCCAAAAAATTCAAAAAAAAAAAAAGGAGCGATCGATCGCGGGAATGCATCAAGCGTTACCGCCAGAGACTGAGAAAATAAGGAAACACGATTTTTTACCATCATTGGGAGATTCTAACATACTCCATCATCCCCTACCTTATATCTCGAAAAAGAGGCCTCATAGCTGACTTTTTTATCAGACTTTAGACCTAGATAGATAATTTTCTCTCATTTGTTGAAGAAGAGCTTGAAGATTCGAAGGCACGAAGATGGAAGTGACGCTCCAGAATCGTGCTACTCTTTAGTAGTTCTTTACTTGTTTTATTTATGCTTTTTACAATAGGTTTTGATTGTTTTGATTTAGCTATGAGTAGCTAAGTAATTTTGATTCTTGGTTAAGGATACAAAGCCTTGAAATTTATGTTTTTCATGATATTCATCTTTTTATATTGTTTTTTATTGAATATCAAGAATTTTTCTACTATTATTGCCATGATTGATATGTTTGATTATGAGATTGACAATCTAATGGTTTTACATATAATCTAATGCTTGGCATTTGAAGCAACTACGAATGAATATTTCTTGTTGTTGGTGTTGTTAAATTATTATGGAATACGCTTGACTAGATTAAACATAGACGGATTGGATTATGTTGTCTAATATTTTATCATTCTTACTAGTTTTGAAAGCTATCGCAAATATTAATCTTAACTGCTGTTGCTTTGATTGATTAATCGGTATGTGTTAACTTAGAATTTTAGGTATATTTTAACTAGGCATAAGGTGAGATATGAGTTGAATCTCCAATGATAAATATTCAAATAAAAATTGAATTTGTTGTGAGAACTGATGATTGAATTCATAGTTCCAAGGTAAAGTCGACCGAAAGTCAAGAGTCATCTCTCATAATTTAATTCACTTTAGTTCTAGTTTTGCTTATTGGTTAATAACTTTATTTTTTAAATTCACTAGTATAATTCAACATCCACACCCTTTTCATTTTTTTCGCATAAATTAACCCAAGAATGCATCTTTCCTCGTGGGATCGATACCTAATCACGCTATTACATTTTATTACTGTTATTAACTGAGAGAGTTAATTTGGGTGTACACGATAAACGCTACCGTATATTAACAAAAAACATATATTAGATTAAGAAATGCATGGATTATACTACATATCTCAAATGCTCTACTCATAGTAGTGCAATTTTTGATACATATTTAACTTGGTAATCTAATAGTTTTCTCTTTCTCTTTTAAAAAAATCTATGTGTTGGTGATGGTGCGATTCTTCATTATAATGATGAGTGCAAACCCTCTGTCCCTGAGGTGAGATCGCCTGAAAACACTAAGGTTAGATGGGCACCAAGAGGCCACTCAGACGATAAAGGCAATGCTCTGGAAAACAGACACGAGAGGGAAGCCAAGAGGCTTGTCAATCCTCAAAAAATGATTGATAACATTTATCTGATTTAAGATACAAAGAACCTGGTAATATTATAGAGTGGTTTAGGAAGATTGAATTGTCCCTTTCTTTGTTCTAGGCATCGATATTTATAGTGTCACTTCCCAGAGCAATGAATAGCAAGTTTCAGCCCACGATCTGTGCCCGATTCTCTGTCATTAACGTCCGCAGTAAAGCATGCCCATAATTATCTTTGGGCACGTGCATCACTAACACATGCCTAGTCATCTGCTTTGACTGGGCGTTAATTCAGATTAGCGATTTATGCAAATATTGGGCTAGTGGACCGTGGTAGCACCTTGACATTGTTGGGTTTCCGTCCCCGGCGTCAGATACAACGCAACGAAAATAAAAACATAAACATATCTGACCCGATGATAGACGATTGCGCTTAATTCATATATAAACATGCATAAATCAAATATAAATGCACAAAAAGTGGATTACCGATAAACAGCAAAATCAATATGACAGCGGTGATCCCTCGATGATCCCTCAAGTCCAATCAACCTGACCAGATCTACAAGCCCATCACCATGACCAGATCTACAAGCCCATCACCAATGCTAGTTAATGTGAGCGCTTTTATGAGAGTGTATGTGTTTTTCAACCCTAAAGATGAACCACTTATTTATGGGTGAGTTTGAGTCATATTTCGGCTAGGGTTCTTAGAGCCCAACATGCCAACCATTGGCTTGTAGAGCATCTTATGCTAACAATCTCCAACTTGTTCAAAAGCCAACACAAAACTCCAAACTCATAATCCAAGTAAGTCAATCCAATTGAACAACTTGATGTAGTACTAATGTACATAATTATGAGACATAAATATATCAAACGTTTTACTTTTAGAACTTCCTATAGATGAAACATTTTTAAATATAGAAACTCCAATAGAGTGAGGAGCCTTCAAAAATTAAATTCACCTCTTCTAAAACACTTAATTTGAGCACTTAACATTTAAATTTCAATTCTCACAGATTGATCGGCGGCCGGTTGATTGTGACCCTGCGAGGCTCAAGTGTATCATAGCAGTAGGACCACAACCTTTGTGATTTTAGAAGTCAAACAATTTCTTTGGGCTTACCCTAATGACTCATTGCAAATTAAACTCTTTTAATAGACAATGATTGAAAATATAATTCCAACAACAACATACCGATCATGGGTAGTGTCTAGCATATGCGTTTCGTGAAGACCTAGATACAAATGACTAGCAACGTACAAGAACATGCCAGCCATAGTTAGCGTGCAGTACATCCCTTTCACTCAATATGTCCTGATTGAATCTAGGGCATTTGGTTGGTTGAGGCCCCTTGTGATTTCAATAACTATGTATTTGTTTCACATTATATGATTCATTGTGTGCATATATGAAAAACCATTTTCTCACAAGCACTACCCACTCTGGCTAGAGATTCCTTGAATCATATACATAAAAACACACAGGGCATCCTGGTTCATCAAGACCAGTAGTGAATCCCCAACGACAATCATATGCCTCTGACAGCATCATCGAATACCCAAAATAACAACTTTATGACACACATGTGATCAGTCATTAAATCAAAGTATACAACTATCTGTCAAGACCTCAATGACGCTTCGGGTCATGAGGAGTAATGGTACACAACATGACTAAGAATTCTATACTCAACAAATGGTAACCACTTATAGAATTCCAATTAGGATCATTCAGTGAACTCATTCCTAATGAGCACCAATTCATGTGTTCTGACTTCTCCAAGCCAACGCCGATTAAACGCGGCGCACTATACTAACACATCATAAATATCTGTCTCTATTGAGCATATATCGATATCCCATTCTCAAATGCTCATCAACCAGGAACATCCCAGAAATTACAGTCGAGAATGTATTTCATGGTCACCATATGCGTAACCACATTCCATGGACTATAGCAATCTCAATGACTTTATCAATGCATCATGATACATGGGTAAATAGATGAAGAATGCCACATTTATTAATAATCAAACAAAGACCTATCACAATATGATTATAAATACAATCAATCAACTATTGATTCAAATATTGACAATAAAAATCTCCTAAAGCCAACTACCCATGTGCCTCAAGCCCATCTTCTCAAGATGTGTAAGACCCCAACTCCTAATCTTGTCATTAGTGCGTTTAATTGTGTATACATTATACACATCATGATATTATCATTACATGCTTCTTAAATATGGCAACACTTCTTTATAAATTTTTGACATAATCCCTTAAAACCCGATTCCCAGCGCAGCTCAATAAACATATGTATACACTTTGTAATGCACTAATTATATTCCTTTAACTATCACATACTTTATTTAATTAAGATAATTAAATTTTAAGCATCACAAGATGTCTCTCAAACCAGTCATGGTAATGGCTTCATTAGTGGATCTGCCACATTTTTTGTTGAAGCAACTCTCTCTATCAGAATATCGCCTCTACCAGTTATCTCTCGAATTAGGTGGTATTTTCTCATTATATGTATGGTGATGAGATATTGGCACTTTTGCTTGTGCAATAGCTCCATTGTTGTCACAATACACAGAGACTGGTCAACTGCACTAGAAATTACACACAATTTTTGGATGAAATTTCTCATCCAAACTGCTTCCTTTGTTGCATCTGATGCTGCATTGTTTTTAGCTTCAGCGGAGGAATCCGATGTGGTGTCTTGCTTGGAACTCTTCCAAGATATAGCACCACCATTAAACCTAAATACAAATCCGGACATCGATTCAGAGTCGTCTACATCTAACTGGAATCTAGCATCAACGTAAGCTTCAAATTTTAGCTCTCCATTTCAGATCCAAAAATCATGAACATATCCTGAGTTCTTTGCAAGTACTTGATGATTGTTTTCACAGCTTTCCCGTGACCTTCACCGGATCTGTCTGATATCTGCTCGTTACACTAAGAGCATACGCCACACTAGGCCTAGTACATGCCATAACATACATTATGCTACGAACATCCGAAGCATAGGGTATCAATGCCATCTTTTCTCTCTGTTCATCAGTCTTATGGCTCATTGTAAGGACCCCGAGTCCTAAACCCGTCATTAGTGTATTTATCATCTATTAGTGCATACATTCATATCATTAGGGAATTCACATGATATGCTTCAATGGTAATGGTATGACGTCTATAAAATTTTCAGCATAAATCCTCTTAACATCCGATTCCCAACATAACTCAACTAGCATATGTATAAACTTAACAATGCACTAACATATTCTCAATTCATTAATGCAAATTGCATGCAACACTCAAATGAAAAGAGAATCATTAAAATACATATACAATCCATATACACATATCACGGGCTCACAGACGAGCATTGACAATAAATGTGTATCTACTTGTATAAGACACATTACTCTATACCAATACTGGTACCTCGTTCCCAGGAGCATCCTTGTTCTATGGCTCGAACTCATTTCCAGAGCCACTGTAATACCTGCTTTACCTATCCCAACGGAAACAATCCCTCACACGGGGTGAGCATACCAATAACATAATCACAATATCAACACCTACACAAATAATAATTACAGAATACAATGCTGTAATTTAAAGGAATACTCAAGCGATAATCATAATCGTCAATCCCATAATCGATCTATATCATTATAACAATGTTTTATTGAAACCATATGCATTTCAATTATCAATTTACACTTTAAATCTCATGAAATCACCTCACTCGCTCAACAGCGGTATCACCATAACCATCGCACGCTCAACAACAGCATCACCATAACCATCACACGCTCAACAACGGCATCACCATAACCATCGCAGGCTCAACAATGGCATCACTATAACCATCACACGCTCAATAGCGGCATCATTATAACCATCACACCATTGGTGAACTCAAACTCTATCAACACATTTCTCAATAGCCAGGTAAACAATTATACTTTCAGGACTTATACATCTTTATGTACTAAATCAAATAAAACAAGAATATATCATTCTTTAAATGCAACAATAATGAATATACCTATGCTTGTATGCTACAAGTACCTTATGGTCGACGACATGATTTAGACATCCCCGATCGCCGGAGACTCGTACAATATCCAGAAATCTTTGATAAATCTCGCTCCGAAATCGAGCCTTGTTCGATTCTTCTCCATGGTATAAAAAGGGGAAAGGGGAAGGCTTGGGGGAAAGGGAAAGAGGCGGTGAGGGAAGAGAGGGAAGTGAAGTGGAGAACGGTTGCACACCGAGTCCACTTGGTATATATGGTACCAAGACTCCAAAACCCGAGTTTCAAATACTCGCACCAAAGCTCATTAATAACCATGCGTGTTCAATAATCATCTCCCACTCACTCAATACATCACAAACCTCAACTCCAAGCTCCCCAGACTCCAGACCCTACTACCAACACAATTCCAAGGTTTATCACCTTAATGAGAATAAAATCTCAACCCTTGTATTCAACAACCCCGATACCAGATTAAAATCCTCGGAAGTCTCAACACTGTAATTATCTCATAATTACCACAATTAAAATTCATTAAGGATTATAATCACTCCGGGATTAACACAATAAAATTCCGGATATCACATTCATTGACCTCGAGAGATGAACATCATGACATGTTGGAAGATAACCCCTTTTTGACTGTTCCAACTAAACCTTTTAGCATAATTATGTACATAGATTGAGAGAGCCCCAACATCCTCTTAGATCTATCCCTATAGATCCTTATGCCAAGCACATATGATGCTTATTCCAAATAGCAGATAACCATGCTTTAGTCAATTTCATCGATCCTATATCATTCCCAATGAGTAAGATATCATCAACATAGAGCACTGCAAATGTAACAACACTCCCGCTAACCTTCTTACGCATGCTTCTTCCGGATTTTTAACAAAACCAAATTCTTTGATAGTGTTATCAAAACGGATAGTCCAACTTCGGGACACCTGCTTTGGCCCATAAATGGACATCTAGAGTTTGCAAACCTTTTGCTCACTCCCAATGGTTGTGAAGCCTTCTGGATGCTTCATATAAATCTCTTCATTAATGTCACCATGAGAAAAGAATCTTCACATCCATTTGCCATATATCATAGTCATATATTGCTAATAAAATCCGAATAGGCTTCAGCATTACTACTGGTGAAAAAGTTTCCTCATAGTCAACTCCTTGTCTTTGAGTATAACCTTTTGCACTAAACGTGCCTTATAGTTAATCACCTTTCCATCCTTATAGATCCATTTGCAACCTATGTGAACAATTCCCACAGGGTCCATACCTTATTGGAGTACATGTAGTCCATTTCAGATTTCATGGAATCTTGCTAATATCCCGAATCAATATCTTACATCGCCTCCTTGAAAGTCCAAGGATCATATCCACGGTCTATTTATTGACTACTTTCTAGGAGTAGATTCATTCTACCAGGAGCTCTGAATCTCCTTGGTGCGTGTACTTCAGGTTCAATTGATGGTTCAGAAATTATACTTGCTTCTATCGGGGTAGACATTTGTGGTTCTTGAACTACTTCAAGGTTCATATCATTCCCATATATATTCTTTAGAAACTCATTTTCTAATAATGTAGCATTTCTAGAAACAAACACCTTTTGTTCCCATGAGTTATAAAAATAATAACATCTAGTTTCTTTAGGATATCCCACAAAATAACACAATATAGATCTCATATATAATTTGTCATCGCCACCTGCTTCACATAAGAAGCGCAACCCCAAACCTTTAAATAATTATAATTTGGTGACTTCCCTCTCCATATCTCATACGGAGTAACAACTTTTGAAGGAGCTCTGTTTAACAAATGCCAAATCAGACCTAATCTAGCATGCCAAATATTTGCAGGAAATAGATTATCAGCCTTATGTTTTCCCATTTGTTGAAAACAAACTGGTGTATCAGCTAGTTTTAAATCATACAGATCATTCAACAAAGTACCAGAACCAATAGTAGAACCATTCTTTAAAATATGACAAATCCCATTTGAAATATTAAAAGAATAACCTTCCTTATACAAAACAGGAATAGAAATAATGTTCTTAATCAAGTCTGGAACTAATAAACAATCATTCAAAACAATCAGAATCAGAATCAGAATCTAGAGCTAAATTAACTTTTCCAATAGATGTGGCTAGGGATGGCAATGGGGCGGGTCCAAACCCGGACCCGTATTGAACCCGACCCGCCGGGGCGGGTCCAAACCCGCTTCAACCGGGGTTGGAAGCGGGGCGGGGCGGGTCCTGGGATTGGCCGAACCCGCCCCGCACCCGCCCCGCTATGCATTTTTAATTTTTTTTAAAAAAAAATTAATATTGAATATACATTTCACTTCTTTGATTGTACAATAATGTGTTATTGTTTAATTTCATATCAAAATTCATGTTTTTATGGTAAAGAAGTTGAACATTTTGAATGGAATAAAAACTAAATAATAAATATTTGATAGTTTAAAGATAGTTTTACGATGCTTATTATAAATATTTACTATAGTAAAACATTAAATTCAATCTCAAAACTCAATTTTTGTGTTTCAAAATTAATTTCTACCAAATTTTTTTTTTTTATAAAAAAAAAATTGTTTGCGGGGCAGGGCGGGTAAACCCGCGAACCCGGCGGGTCTAAGCGGGGCGGGGCGGGTATGGGTTTTATGTGTAGCGGGGCGGGTCCTGGGATTGGCCAAACCCGTCCCAAACCCGCCCCGTTGCCATCCCTAGATGTGGCTGCAACCCTTACACCATTTCCAAGCCTAAAAAAAATCTCATCATTTTGCAGTTTGCTGCTTCTTGACATCACTTGCATATTATTGCACAGACGTGATCTACAACTAGTATCCAATACCCAAGAAGCTAAACTAATGGAAACATAAACTTCAACAAAGAATACCTGGTCCAGAACGTTTCTGATCCTGATATTCCTTGCAGTTTCTCCTCCAATGCCCAGGTTTGCAGCAATGGAAGCCTTTTGTTTCTCAATTTTGTGGTGTAGACTGAGAACGCTTCCTAGTATTCATCCTCTTATTAGACCAAGAACTCTTCTTCGCTTTAGAAGAAGAATTAATCAACAGAACATGCTTTTCCTCTTTCATGATAACCTCAACAGTAGTCAACATTGACAAGCTCTGCAAGTGTGCACTCCATATTGTGGATGTTGAAGCTCACCACAAATTGCTTGAATAAGTCTGGTAGAGACTGAAGGATCACATCCAACACCAATTCGTTCTCCAAGATAGTATCTAATCTAGCAAGTTTCTCAATAAGTCCTATCATCTTTAATCCACGAGCTTGGACTTAAGACCCTTCCCTCATATGGGCACGGAATAGATCTCTAACAACATTGTAGCGTAGAGACAAGTATACTCACCATACAACTCTTGAAGGTTAGTATGAATCTCGTCCGCATGGTTCATTTGTTCATGCTGTCTCTGAAGCTCATTCGACATGCCATCATATAGCATCGTGCTTTGAGATCGTCATCCTTCCATTTCTGGACAGTTTTAACCTCATCAGGAGTCGAACCCTCAGGAATCTTTCCAGGGGGTAGCTTCGTAGGTACATACGTCAATTTTCAAAATCCAGAACAATTTTCAAATTTCCTAGCCAATCAGTGTAGTTTTGCCGAGTTAATTTGTTTGTATGGAGAATAGATGCGATTGGATTCTTGGCCATTTTAATAATGAAGAATAAACAGAAATATAATCAAATCTTTTGATTATCAATTAGTTCAAAAACTTGGTTTTTTGTTATTTGAATGCTCCCACTAATTTTTTTTGAATTTATCACTCTCATGACAAATGAAAGGAAAATCATATTTCTTAGTAGGCTTGGGTCCAAATGGCTCACAATAGCCCTGGATGTAGGCCCACCGACTTCATGAAACTAAAGGTAGATCACAATTGCATCATATGCAACCCCCAAGGTATTTGTCTCGCGATTGGCATATCCCTACATGGGCAGGACAATTATGCATTCTCACGACAAACTAACCCATTCCACGGATGAAAATGTTACACCCAAAAGGTTCCACGTGGGTGAGTAATCTAAAAGGTCTCTGCCTTAGCCTTCAATCTCCTTGAGCTAACCACACCCTTAATTAAGTGTCAATTAAACACACATCTTTCCCATGCCAGATGCCCCCCACGTGGGTGAGTAGGGCAATATGACACAACTAGCGTCTCATGGCATAACTGTTGATGGAAGACAGGAAGCAACAAAGTCTTTTGAGATCCCTTATCAATTTGATATTAAATTGTTTTTGAATCATATTCAAAGGATGGCTATAAACTATTTTAAAATCTCATCAAGTGCTCGTTTGTTTATTTGCCAGATTAATGCAACCATGTTTTATTCATGCAACGTCAATTGTACTAATAAAACATACAAACAAACATTTATCATACATCACATGCATAAGAAAATAAACATGGATAATTATGACCTTTTTCCTAATTGATCCACGTGAGCCAAACATGGATAACATGTCTGTCTAAGGTGATGCAGGTATGGAATGTAATCCTATTACATGTTTGCTTCCATTATACATGCCTTGGTTCTTGGTGCTCCATCTTCAATCACGAGCTCTCACTAATTCTAATAATTTTACATTTAAATCGTGCAAACAAGAGAATATGGATACAAATCCGGGTTGAGATACATAAGAAAAATACAGGGAGCAGTCTCGCAGGCCCGATAACGAAAAACACAATAATAATGAAAAACCTAAATATTCACCTAAACATATTAGTCAAGGCCCGTAATTATCCATCATGCAATCACAAGATATATATTTAAACATTAAATTATCCAATTATATCATATGTAGTTGTACTAATTACATCACATGTAATTAGATCATAATAATTAATTTATTCTATCATTTCCCCACTAATCGCATCATTAATTGAAATAAAATTAAAATTAAATTTCAGTTAATAGGTAAAATCTCTATTTTACCTTTCAAATCATAATATTAATCGGAAATAAATTAAATGAAATATTTCATCTAATTTTCAATTAATTTGTAAAATCTCTTTTTTACATATAATAAATTAAAAATCATCTTTTAATAACTTAATTTTTATGATTTGTTATTTCAAAATTAGTATCCGAAAAATACTTAAAATGAACCAAAATTATTTTATGGATGTCAAATCAATTTGGATCCAAAATAAAAGCAAATCTAAATATAAGATTCAACCATTTTCGAAAAACCGGCCAGCAAAATTTTTTTTATTTCGAAAATACTGTTCATCAAATGAACTATTCATAGTTTTCCTCAACATAGCGACGACTAGGGTTTCAGAAACCCTAGCTCGAGCGTCGCCTTCACCTCGCCCATCTAGTAGTCTTGCGCATAGGGGTGTAAAGGAATCGAATCGAGCCGAATATGCAGAAAAATTTAAGGTTCGTATTTGGCTCGAAATAGTTATATTTGAGCTCGGTTCGATTCGAAGTTCAAATAGTTTCAAAAATTTGGCTCGAGTTCTGCTCGAATCAGAGTTCGAGTTCGATTCGGCTCGAAATGGTTCGAAAATGTTCGCGAGCTCTCCGAATTATTGCTCGAAAATAAATACCCGAAAGATTCGAAATATATTTATTTAATATATAATTGTATTATATTAATAAAATATGAAATTTCACGAGCAGCTTGTGAACTATCGAACAAAGTAATTTGGGCTCGAGTTCGACTCGAAAAAAAGTTCGAACATGTTCGAGTTCGGCTCGAATTCGAGAATTTTGAATTCGAATCAAATATTTATCGAGTCGGCTCAAAAAGTTCGTGAACATGTTCGATTCTTTTACACCTCTACTTGCGCACATCGAGTTCATCTTAAAAAATCAGAAACTCAGCGCGAGAATATGGATGAAAGAAAAAAACTGGTCGCGCATCAGAATCGCGTGTCTTCGTCCTCGCGTCGTTCGCCATCTGATGGGTTAGCTGCGATTTCGCGTGCCCTTCGCTGACAACGCACAATGGTGGAGAACAGTACTCCTCCTCGCCACCGTGTGCGCCGCATTAGGAGCCACTGTTTCCAGCCCATCATGGTGGAGTCGATACGACGAAAACAAATCTGGGCTTTTCAACCAAAACTCATTTTTAGTCGTTTTTCTATATTTTCGGACTCGTAATTTTGAAAAATTCAAACACAATCAGTGTCATAAGGAAATGATCTAACAAATTAGTTATCATATACATGAATCAAAGTGCAAACCTGGCTCTGATACTACTGTTGGATTTCCGTCCCCTGGCGTCAGATACAATGCAGCGAAAATATAAACATAAACAGATCTGACCCGGGGACAGACGATTGTGCATGATTCATATTTAAACATGCATAAATAGAATATAAATGCACAAAAAGGGGATTATCGATAAACAACGAAATCAATCTGACTGCAGTGATCCATCGAGTCCAATCAACTGACCAGACCTACAAGTCCAACACCAGTGCTAGTAGATGTGCGTGTTTCTATGAGAGTGTATGTAATAATGTTTTTCAACCATAGGGATGAACCACTTATTTATATGTGAGTTTGAGTCACATTTGGACTAGGGTTTTTAGGGCCCAACGGGCAACATTGACCAATTGATTTGTAGGACATCTTATGCTAACATACACTTCATGCTCGGGTCTTTTAACAATTTAACCCCATTTTTTATTAAAGTTATAAAATAACCGGAATTTTTTTTTTTTATAAAAGTAACCTAAGTCGCCATCTCAGATGGCGACAATAATAAAAATTTATTAATGTCGCCATCTCAGATGGCGACAACAATATCATAAATTTTTTTTTTAAGATGTCGCCATCTCAGATGGCGACATTAAAGAATTTTTTTTTAAACTTATGTCGCCATCTCAGATGGGGACATCAATAAATTTGTTTTTTATTGATGTCGCCATCTCAGATGGCGACATCAATACAATATGAACAAACCCTAGCCTTCATTTTACATCGTCCGCCGCTTCTTCTTTCTTCTCAAACATCCGCCTCTTTCTTCTTCTCCAGATTCTCGAACATCCACCGTGTAAAATTCAATTTCTTATCTAACTTATTTAAGGTATGTTTTTTATTTTTGTTATGCTTTGATTTTAGATAGATATATCATGATATTTTATTTAGAATCTTTTGTTTGATTTTTGTTATTGTTTAATTTTAGATTAAATATGATTTTGATATGTAAATTGGGAGTATATGTATTGTGGGTTAATATTTTGACGATATTGATGTTGAAATGTTGGTTCCGGTGGGCGGGGTGCAAAAATGAATCTGCCCAGCGGCAGCGGTGGCGGGCCGGCGACAGTGGCTTACGTCTAAGTGGGTTGGCGGTTGTTGACGGTCGTTGTGTGACGACCGTAATTAGTCGGCGGATATTGTTTGTAATGTTGAGATTAATGTTTTTAATTTTTTGTGTTATATTTCAGGATGGATCCAATGAGGCAACCAGGCCCGATCGACACACATCTTTTGTCATCGCAGCCTTCACATCGATCCGAGGATGTATGGGCAGGTGATATGGATAGCATACTGCGTGGGAGAAACCCACATAGTTATTTTTGGGATTTGTGTCCACTAGATACACGTGTTGTTAATTTGTTGCACGTGATAGGATTTTATGGTATATATAGGTGTGGTAAGATTGAGCTTGACATGCATATGATCACGGCTTCAGTTGAGAGATGGCGCCGTGCAACACACACATTTCATCTCAGATCGGGAGAGGCGTCTATCACACTGCAAGACATTGCAGTAATATGGTCATTGCCAGTAGATGGCATCGTAGTGTCGGGGATTGATATTGATAGGACTCTACCTGATTGGCAAGAATATTGCCATACATATTTAGGTTTCTTACCAAACATCACAGAGGCGCACGTTTGAAATTAGTTGCTTTGCATAATCATTTGCAGCTCAATCCATTGGATGAAAATAGTACAGCAGATGATGTTGTTAAGTTTACACGGGCTTGTGCGTTGTTGATGTTAGGGGGGATTATGTGCCCGGATACATCAGGTAATTTTGTTAGGTTACTGTATGTACAGAAGTTGGAGGATATCGACTCTGCCCATACATATAGTTGGGGTAGTGCTGTTGGCGTACTTGTATCGTGAGTTGTGTACGTCATCAGTGAGAGGGAAAAAAGTGATAGGTGGTGCCTTGCAAATCGTACAGGTAAATATGTTTGTTTATTTTAAATAATTAAATATGTTTGTTTATTTTAAATAAATCTAACTTGTATTATTGATGTCATTACAATAAATGAGATTTGGGCATGGTCACGAATCCCAAGTTTGACTCCTCAATTGGGTGGTGAAAGATCTGATTATGGGCCACTAATGATCGGTCCAGATAATGTGTTACCTGCTGCTCCATATGGTGCAAGGTAACACGAATATGTCTTGTTTTATAACTGTTTATATGTGTTAATGCATCTAATCATTTATCTGAATATATACAGGTGGTCATGTCATTTAAAATTTACTGAAACTGGGAGTCATTCTATACGCATCATGAGGGACATTCTCGATGGGCAGCCAGTAACTCAAGTAAACATGCTGTTAAATTTGTTTATACAAACAACATTACTTTGATATTTTCTAAAGCAATGTTATTTTGTAGTTTAATTGGCAGCCTTACCCTGATGAGTATATTGAAGGAACGGAGTTAGGAACATATAAAGGCCCGTTGATTTTCTTCGATATCGTTGAGATGCAACGATCTGAGAGAATACTCCGACAATTTGGTATGCTACAAGACATACCAGAAGATCCACAATCGGGGGATGAGGCATTGCATCATATTGGTCGAAGGGGAAACGTCAACAAATACTGGAGCGCTCGGCATCTCGCATACATACTTTGCTGGGAGAGGGCAAATGATCTACGTGTTGAGAGACCACGATTTACTGATGGTGGTTACTACGTTGTTGGCGGATACACCGAGTGGTATGAACAAGTCACACGTAGATACATTGGACGTGGCCAATATTTTGTACAGATGGGATATCAACATGGTGATGGCCCGGCATGGCAGCACGTGGTACGTGAATTACGTTAAAATTTGTTTTTATAATTGTGATTAGATGTATATATTTTATATTCTATATTTGGACTTTGCAGATTGAGCAGATGGAGCAATTAACTACAAGCTATGACCGACATCTGGCTGATGACTTGCCTATGACGATAGAGTCGATGAGGCAACACAGAAGTATGTTCGAGAATGTGGTGCGAGTGGCTCGTGAACGACGAGATAGAAACTTCCCGGCATACAATGAAATCCAGTCTGTTGATACACATATGCCGGCAGATGTTGTAGGTCCATCTACATGGACAGAGTCGGATATGCAGACAGATGTTGCAGGTCCATCTACGTGGACAGAGCCAGATATGTATACAGACTATTATATTCCTGTGCCTGCACCATCAGATGCTATATATCCCTTCACGCCATATCCCCTCATGCCCACTGAAGCCTAGTCTAGCAGCGTGGATACAAATGTAAATATTGGGTTTGCAACATACTCTTCTATGACTTCACCTTTCGATGTCTCTCCAGTTCTATTCCCTCAATTGACTCCATTTCAGCAGCCTGCCAACACACCTGCGGCAAGGCAAATAGGCGAGGAAGTCGTTGAGCCACGAAGAGTTAGAAGACAGACAAATCCTCCTCCTTGTGGTACTGGAGGAAAACTTGCTACTCGTCGTCGTCGTTGAAGTCATAATTATGTTGTAAATTGTTACCGATTCTTTTAGTTATAAAATTAAGTTTGAAAAAAATGTTTGTTTTGTGAGCATACAAATAAAAAATTTCGTAACGTACAATAATTTCAGAATAACGTAAAATTATTTACACAATAAACATACAATCAATTACATGCCAAAAATTTATTGATTTCTAGAACTTGAAGCCATTTGTCGTCTTGCTCGGGCTTCTGGCCAATCCATCTCATTTTGGATACGTGTAGTGCGATCACGACCTACCCGTTTGGACGTGCGAAGAGTGGAGTTGTGGAATAACTCGAAGCACGGGGTGTCCCAATACTGCTCTGCCCACAATGGATTGATTTGCCCTTGATATGTGTTCCAGTACTCAGACATATTATAATACTGGATGACTAATTTTTTCGCATTTAAACCATAATGTTGACACACTTGTATCGCATGTGAACATGGTATGCCAAACTGTTTCCATTTTCCGCAAGAGCATTCCCTTGCTTTGAGGTTGACCACGTGCCACATCCTGCTTGCTCTCTAGTGATTACAGAAGCGGTTAATTGTCTTCGATCGAACATCCGAACATCATGGTGAATGGAATTATGATCAGCACGAGCATATTTTTCAAATACATAATCCGGTCAATCTTGATTATTCTGGATCATTCGTTCCGCTTTCTTAAGTCGTTCAAGAAAATAGAGCACACAGCGATCAAAAGTTAATTGCACAATGGCGGTGATTGGAAGGCGACGAGCACCCTTCATAACTCCGTTAATGCACTCGGACATATTTGTCGTAAGAATACCACACCGCCATCCACCATCATGTGCAAGAGTCCATTTTGACTTGTCAATCCGATTCAAATAATCAAATGCTCTTGGTTCAATACTTTTTATTTCTTCCATTGTAGAATCGAACTTTCTAAGATGATTTTCTGAACCAGCTTTCCAGCATAAGTCTTTCAAATGAACATTTTTGAACCGACTATTAAAGTTCGAGCACACATGTCTCAAACAAAATCGATGCACTCCATGCGAGGAATTGAAGTCGGCAACACATTCAGCGGCTGCGATAAGGCCCGGATGCCTATCAGATATCAAGCACACACCATCAGATCCTTTAACAACGTGCTTGCTAATCAACTCCAAAAACCATTTCCACGACAAAAAACTTTCCTCGTCAACGATTGCAAAGGCCAAAGGTAAGACTTGATTGTTAGCATCCATGGCCACGGCAATCAACATCTTATGTTGATATTTTGTATATAGATGTGTTCCATCTACACTTATAACTTTTCGACAGTGTCGGAATCCATCTGCACATGGTTGGAAGGCCCAAAACTCGTAATTCAAAGTCATCTCTGTTGGTCTAGCATTCGGTAGGTGGTCCCATTCGACGACTGTGCCGGAGTTCCATTTTTGCAAAGCTCCCATGTAATAAGGCAATTTTCTTACAGAGCTCTCCCATGTTCCACACATTTTCAACAGTACGTCTCAAACTATACCAGCCTTTTGCATATGAGATCTCGAAACCATACTTATCTTTAACAGTTTGAATAACATACTTTACCTCATAGGATGGATCACGTCGAATGATTCCCACTAGCAAACTAGCAATCATATTTTATTTCCAGATTTGCATGATCGATCGATAAATCACTCAAAAGACAAGTGTGAGAACCCCCATATTTTGTTATTTTGAACATTCCATTTTTTCCCCCAATGAGGCGCGTAGAAACCATCTGCAAGGCATATCTGGTGTACTATGTTTGCACACCACTTTCCATAAAGTTTTTGTACTTTTGACAACAAGATACTCACGTTTTACAATCCGTACGGAGTAATCCTTCACAGCTGCCTGAAGACGACCTTTATCTTTAAATACCATATTCAGATGGATATCTCCTTTCGAATAATCGTAATAACTCCACCACTTACCAGTTGGAAGGTCGATCGAATCACCAAATACGTCTTCATGTGTCGTGGAGAAAAATGGAATTGTTTGATAAAGCTCAGGTTCATTTGTTGTGGTTGTGTCTGCTACAGTAACTGGCACTTCTACAATATCAACCTCATCGTCAGCAGACTCATCCTCAGATGGAATCCCCTCCGGTTCAGACTGAATATCATCTCCAAAATCCACAAAACTGTCTGCTAGTGGCTTGGGAACAATATTGTCAGCAACTATCGGAGCATCATCTTGAATCATAGAGGTAGTTGGTCTTTCTGTAACTACTACAGATGGACCACTACCAGTTGTTGGCATTTCTGTAATAAAATCATAAGCACAGGGTTCTGTTTGTATATGCATCTCCAAAAAAGTATGATTTTGTTCAATATCCAATAACCATGCTAGATTGTAATCGCTGTCAACGGGAAAAATTGTTTGTTTCATCCCCGAAAAATCACTGAATATATATTTACAATATATTTTCAGAATGAACTGGTGACGATCGATGCCAGTAATATCATATACATCGCTCAATAACTGTAAATAATTAATATTGCGAGATATTGTCATGCCTTTTGACGGACCACGATCATATCTAACAGATTCTGAAACTTGTAATATTTGGCCTCCCCAATACAACAAAACTTTAATTGACATACCTTAAAAAATAAAGATAAAATTCATAAATTAATACATGATATATAATGCTGTTAAATATGATTATTTATATAACAACGTACCTACAATATGCTGATCAGAGCAAATAACTCGAGGATATGAAATGAGTTATATGAAATGAGCTGAAGATATGAAATGAGCTGATTTTGTTCGAATAAATAGAGGAAACAATTTATTGATGTCGCCATCCCAGATGGCGACATCAATAAATTTTTTTTTTTATAATGTCGCCATCTGAGATGGCGACATTAAAAGAATTTGGTGATTGTCGCCATATGAGATGACGACTTAGGTTACTTTTATAAAAAAAAAATTTCGATTATTTTTATAACTATAATAAAAAATAAGGTTAGATTATTAAAAAACCCCTTCATGCTCGATGTGACGTGACTCTTCCATAACAGTTTGATTTAGTTAATATTTTAGAGAATAAAAATTTCACCCACCTTTTCTCTTTGGTTGAGACATTGAATCCCACCAATTGCTCTTTGTATCCCTTCTAATAAATAATTGATGAGAAAAAAATGGCACATTTTGTTTACTTTGAATAGGACATGAATTTAGGCAGCTGAATTTTTCTTAAAAAAACAATAGAATTATTTACAATAGAAATCTAACATATTAAAACCAAAAATTTGGGAGGGAAATTAATATTTCTCCTAATGAAATATCGGCAATTATCCAACACCACTTCTTGATAAACATGAAATTTTGGATATATGTCTAATGATTTTAAGACTAAACTTTTGCTTGGAATTAGGCTTTAACACCAAGAAAACTTATGAATAGTCCCCACAATTTCCAACGCCTTATGGGCATCATAATTTTTGGCTCCACCATTGGTTGGGCTACAAAAAAGATGAAATCTTTCCCCTAAATTAATTCCATAAAATTTACTTTCCATCATTTCATTCACTAGGCCAATGTTTTAATGTTTCAATACTTAAAAATAAAAAATAAAAAATAAAAATAAAAAAAGATCACAACTCTAAGCAAATGAATAATTTGTTTAATAAGATACTATATATTTTGTAGCTGCACAATAATAATAAGCAATAAAAATCTAACATAATTTTTGAAATGCCATCAATCTTTTTTTTTTCTTAAACAAATTTTCAAAATTAATTTTCTCGAACTCCAAAAATACCCATAATTTTTGCCACGTCCCTCTAGTCCGAATGACACCACGAATCCCAAAATTAGAACGTATCTCGACTTTGAGACCCGTTAAGCCACAACCTTAGATAAAATGTATTAAAATAAAATCTTTTCTTGCTATTAACTGTTATGGAGCCCGCAGAAATAAATTATCCAGTCACCCTTGAAAGAACTACATCCAAGCTAACAAAAAATGATGGCAGAACATAAAAATATAATATGATGTTAATATTTTTTTTGAATAATATAATATAAAATATAAATAATTCTATGACAATTTAAAAAGGGTTTCAGTGAAACTTATTGTAGTTCATATTAGAGGACACTTAAGCCTAAAGAATTATGCTCTAAGCAAGCACAACACTCTGCCCCTGGATCTCTCTCCGAATAGCTTGAATGTCCGCCTGTTTGTGTTACTTGCATTAAAGCTGCTCTTTTGCAAAGTTCAAAGCTATTAATTATATGGTATTAAATTATTTCATATATATTTAGATATTGCTTCTCATATGTTCGATCTTGTGAAGTGTAAATGCTTGGTTCTATTGCAGGAGTTGAAGGATTTAACATGCTAAAAGAGATGGGAAATCAAAATACATCAGGGATAGTAGGTATGGTTTTTAAATTTATCGTCGGGGATGTTTTGAGGTCAAGATCATATATGACTCGATTGAATAAGTCGTGTGAGCTTTAAATCGCCATAGATAAATCGTAGGGTGCAATTCGATTTGTATAATTTGAGGAAAACACTAATATTTTTTATACTAGACATGTTCGAATTATTTCAGTTGAGGGAAATTTTCAACTTTTTAAAGGGTAAACTCATCTAAAAGGCCTTAGACTCAGCCAATTTATATTTCAACTATCCAATTCAATTTTAATATGAAATATGTTGTGTTTTTACTATTTTGGTAAATTACCAGCACAGTTCTTGATATTGTTTATTTCACAGAGAAAGAGCAAGAAGTTGGTTGTCCAGATTATCTGAAACAAGAAAATGAGATACAAATTCAACAAAATTTTGATGCAAAGGCGACAGGATCAGTTTCTTGTGATGCTGTTGATCATGAAAACCCTGCCTTAGAAACTGTAGCTTATGATGAAAATGGTTAGTAAATTACATTAGCTTATTGCTGTGTTTTGTGCTTAGATTGATTGCTTTGTGGGTTTTTATTAGACGTGTATATTTGATTCGTATTCGAAATTCTCGAATTCGAGCCGAACTCAAACATGTTCGAACTTTATTTCGAGCCGAACTCGAGCCCAAATTACTTTGTTCGTCAGTTCTCGAGCCGCTCACAAATTTTAATATTTTATTAATATAATATAATTATATATTACATAAATATATTTCAAACCCTTCGGGTATATATTTTCGAGCAACAGTTTGAATAGCCTAGCGAACATGTTCGAATCTTTTCGAGCCGGAATCGAAATTTGAATCGAGCCGAAATTTTATTCGAACTTCGAATAAAATTCGAGCTAGAGCTCGAATATAACTATTTCAAGCCGAATTCGAACCTTAAAATTATCTACATATTCGGCTCTATTTGGTTCGTTTACACCCTTGATTATAGCATAACATAGAGATTATCGTAAACATATATTTAATGGCCTTGAGCCATTTACACAAGCACTTCAATATCTTATATCTATCCACTTATTTTCTAAATTTGGTCTAATTATAAAATAATTGGAAAATATTTTGAAGAAATGAAACGTGCACTCAGATTTTTTTAGAAAATAGAATTACTATCGTATATGTCAAATTAGGGTTAGTGGCAATTTATCCTCCAATGGTACATGACAAACTTCAAATTTTTTTTAATTTTTTTTTAAAATTTTGTAATTATTTTAAAAAATAATTTAAATAAAAAATAGTAGAACAAGAAATAGAATGACAAAATATACGTGGAATATTCAAATTTATTGACTATGAATTGAATAAATACAAATCAAAACATTAAAAAAACACCAAATAATAACATAAAACAATCAACTTTCAACATTTTCATCCAAAGATACATCATGTCTTCCAACATTTGTAATCGACTATTGACATCCGACCAATCTTTTAAAGAATAACATCTCTTTGGTTTTTGCTTTCATTATACTTCTTTTTACATCAAGAATTCTTTCATCTGCACGAAACTATCTATTTTCAAACCAAACTTCATATTTTCATAACCATATGGGGTTAAATGCATATTTTAAACTACAGGGGTGTAAACTCGTTATTTGGAAAAACAAATGGGGCTCCCTGCCAAAAAACCCGTCATATATATAAAAAATATTTTAAAGTAGTATATATTGAATTATAAATAATAATATGTTTAGAAAATGTTGTAGTTTCGGAGAAAGAAATAAATTCCAAAAATCAAATGTCTATAGAATATATCCTTCGAACTATCGTTGAACAAAACAAATATTTCGCAATTTCAGAAACAATAAATAGCGACCTTAGTGAAGATTATGGAACTAAGACAAACGGTTTACCAAATTCCACGAGCAAAGATGACGAAGTCATTGAAGACCAAGATCCATTATCTGCAGGTTAGTTCCATTTTTGTCGTGGATTGTATTAGAGACAGGCTCAAAATTTTGATGATGGGATGTTTTAAACTATTGGGTAAAAAAATTATATTACGAAAGAATAATTTTTCTTATCCTTGCACATCAAGTAAACTTTATCCAACCTTATTTCCCTTCGAACGTCTCAGATTTGAGCAATGTGTCTCCTGAAGATGTCAGCATTACTCAAGAAATGGGAACTTTAAGCCATTTTGAGGAGAAATGTGACACCATACCAGTGCCCAGTATTGTTTTAAGTGTCGATTCTGGCACGGATGACCATGCTGTTGCGAATAAAGAAGATGGCTTAGTCGAGGCTGAAACGTCTTCGACTGAAGGGGAGTCAATAGAAATGATTACCCATCAAGAAAATTGTGATCTGTTATGTAAGATTGAGAACATTGGGAATGGCATCAGAGACCAAAAAGAAGTTGAGGAACCTCTTAAAGTTGAGACAAGCAGTTCCCTCAATGCTCCACATGATCTGCCAAGGGTAAGCTCACAAGATACATCAGCATTGGAATGTGAAGTAAAAGACGAGTGCTTGGTTCTTGAAGTGATTCTAACGGTGAACGAATTGAGTCGTGGGATGAATGCATTCCATGGTGATCAAACTTTGGCTGAGGAAGAAGTTGAAGGTACTAATGAAGTCGATGATCAGATGGTAAAGGAAATCAGATTGGTTGAAACGAAAGGCTCGGTTAGTGTGGACGAGAATCGAGAAGAAGAGAAGTTGACAGATGGAACAACGATAGAAGAGATGGTTATGATAGGGCACAAGTCATCTGATATAGGTATGGAACATGAGGATGTAAGTACTATAGTCATATGTGGATCAGAATTTGAGTCTTCATTGGATATCAAGAAAGTTAGCGAGTCCGAGCCCGAGCCCCGACATGTGTTTCCAATGCAATATTTTTACAACGAAGCATCTACTCTACAAGTCCTTGAATCAAATGAAGGAGAATGTACTGTAGAGCAATGCAGAGCAAAATCTGAATCTTCGTTGGGAATCAAGAAAGTGAATGAGGTTGAGCCTGAGCTTGGATTAGTGTTTCCCGAGCAATATTCTAACAACGAAAAGACTAGAGTACTAGTTTGTGAACCGAATGGGGGAGAACTTTCTGTGGAAAGATGTGGATTAAAAATTGAATCTTCATTGGAGATCAATAAAGTGGATGAGCCTGTGCTACTACCTGAGTCTGAGCCTGATCTTGAACCCGGATATGCTTTTTCCAAGCAATATTCAACCAACAAAAAGTCATCAATACAAGTTCTAGACCCGAATGGAGGAGAAACTATTGAGGAAAACTGTCGATCAACATCTGAATCTCCATCAGAAATCAAGAAAGTGAACGAGCCTGAGACGGGGCACGCGCTTCCCCAGCAAAATTCTACCGATAAAACATCCACGCTACAAGTTCCAGAACTGAACGGAGGAGGAAATTCTATGGAAAAGTGTGGATCGACATCTGAATCTTCTATGGAAATCAATAGAACAAGTGAACCTGAGCCCCAGATTGAGCCTGGACATGTTTTTTTCGAGCAGTTTTCTGACATCGAAAAGCCAACACTACAAGTTCTTGAACCGAGTGAGCGAGATAGGACCTTGGACAAATGTGGATCAAATTCTGAATCTTTCGAGCTCACGTCCATGTCCGGGTTGAAGCCTAAGCCTGAGCTTGTTCCTAACCAAGTGCTTCCCTATCAGTATTTTAACAACGAAAAGTCTACACCACAAGTTCTTGAATCCAAAGAGGGCGAAACCATAGAAAAGTTGAGCACAGAATCAAATCCAAACCATCCCATCATTAAACTTGAGCTAAGAAAGTCACCAAGCTTTACTTTTGGGCTTCCCTTCAATTCCAGGTCCGAGGAATCCGACCAAACTCCACTCCTATATCAAGACAGGCCAGAACCGAGGCGCTTTTCGAGCTACGTAAGTCCATTACATCATGAGGCAGTGGAAGTGGAAGAAAAAACTATTAGAATAGAAAGAAGTACTTCTGATGTTTCAAGGCCTCCATTTCTTAACTTATTGAAGGAAGTAAAATTGGACAATTCTGCTATTGATAAAAATCAAGAAAATGTCTTAAAGGGCTCATTATCAACAGAGGATTGTAACGGGATTTCCGCTAAACAGAACGGTAAACGTAAACCGAGATCCTCCCTCTTCACAACGTGCATTTGTTGCACTTCAGCAGCAATCAGCTGATTATAGTTTCATGCTGTGGTTTAATTTCTTCCATTTTCTTGTTTCTTCGATTCCGTTATTTGTTCCTTCACTTTTTATTTTATTTTTTGCAATTTTTTTTTATACTTTTGAGAGAACTATTCACAGATATTCAATTCTGTGAACTTTTTATTTTATTTTTTGCAATCTTTTTTTATACTTTTGAGAGAACTATTCACAGATATTCAATTCTGTGACTGATATTTGGATCCCGGATGTGATCTAATTTATTCTTATTCTTCTTCTTCTTTTTCTCTATGTGTGTGTCCATTTTATGTTATGAATGATTGGAAAATGAAGAGATTCAGGTGGATTTGATTGTAAATATGGCGATATGTATTTTTATGCATCAATTAGGTTGACTCAGACCCAAGATTTATATCATAAAAATCGGTAGTTATGTAATATCCATTGGTCGGTGGTCTCTCTTCCACGGTAGCTTTGGAGGCCATCCAGAAGGGTTGAACCTTGTAGCAATGGAGGCTTGGTAAAAAATTGAGGAAGAAGAAGTTAACTTGAAATTGTCCACCGATGGCTTCATACATGCCTATGTAAACCCATATCCCTCACCTTCTGAAAATTATCCCTCAAATCTTTAATCTATTCATATAACAAGCTTTTGAGCTTTCTGTACAAGTATATGTGAGTTGTGAGGTGATCCTGGATAGTTTGTAATTTCTGAAATTTTCAATAAATTGTGTTTGCCTCCCGTGAACGTAGGCAATTGCCGAACCACGTAAATATTTGTGTTCTTATATGTGTGTATGATGTTTACACTTTATTTTGGGTATTCTAGTACAACAAAATGGTATCAGAGTCACGTGTTCGTGAAAATGCCTGAAAATTGAAAGTGTCCAAAATTTATTTATGATCACCACTAGATATGTCTCATCGACGGGAGTCCAAAATAATTTTTGGTTCGTAATTTCGACTTCTTTGTCGACGGTAAATCAAATTTAAAGTTTGAAAAAAATTCTTGAATTGAGTTCTCTGTACTTGCATTGCAGGTTGAAGTTGGGGGAAGAAAAGGTCCATATTTGACTCAAATCCGACTGACCCGTTTGACCCGGCCCACCGACCCAAATCCTTCCTACTTAAGGCCCGATCAGCCCGAACCTGCCAGCCCAGCCCGAACCGAGCCCGAACCATTCTGTCCAGGCGAACCGAGTTAAACCGGTCCAGACCGGTCTGAAACTGAAATAGCCCATTTTTCCTCGTTTTACGTCCGATTTTGCTGATCCAGGACCAGCTCCTCATATTTTGACCCTTCCGAACGCAACGTTAGCATCCATTTTTGCTAAATAGCTACCGAAAAAGTCAAAGTAATGGATCAAGAAGCGTTCACTAGCGGTTCAGTGAGACGAACCATTCTATCAAATGCAAAGTTTGAGGTGGAGAAATTTGACGGCATTAACAACTTTGGCATGTGAAAATGTGAAGTATTAGATCTCTTATTCCGCGAAGGATCTAATATAGCCTTGGAGTCCAAGCCCAAGGACATGTCACCTGAGGACTGAAACTATGTCAACAGCCAAGCTTGCGGGACGATCCGACTCTGCTTATCCAAGGAGCAGAAGTACTTTATCATGAAAGAGACTTCCGCAAAAAGTCTCTGGAAGAAGACAATTACATGACGAAAAACATAGAGAACCGGCTCTATCTGAAAAAGAAGCTTTTCCATTTTCAGTATAAGAAAGGTACACCAATGATTGAGCATCTTGATAATTTCAACAAAATTATTGTCAACCTGCAAAATCTGGAGGTTGAAGTTAAAGATGAAGATATGTTGTTACTATTATTGAATTCCCTGCTATAATCATATGATCATCTGACCACGACTTTGTTATACAGCAAAGACGAAGTCAAATTCGTGGATGTTTCCAATGCTTTGGTAAACAATGAATATCGGAGAAAAAACCAGCATGATCATAGAGATACCACATGCAAAGCTTTGATGGTATCCAGAGGGAGAAATAACAACGGACTATCTGTCAAAGGATGAGGCAGATCCAGATCGAAGTCCAGAGGAGAATCAACACAGAGACATCCTGCAAAGGATGAATGTTCCTATTGTCATCAGAAAGGGCAATGGAAGAAGGATTGTCATAAGAAGGATAAGTCAAATGCGAATGTGGTACAACAAAATTCTGACAATGAAGATGACTCAGCATTCTCGGTTTCATCATCTTCATTTAATTCATCTAATAGATGGATTCTGGATTCTAGATGTTCTTATCATATGTGTCCACATTGCCAGTGGTTCTCAGACTTCGAAGAAATCAATGGTGGAGTTGTCCTCGTGGAAGACCGTGCATAGCAATTGGAAGAGCGTTAATCGATGTCCAAGAAGGGAAGTTGATCCTCCGTGTAGGGGGGATCAAGTTATTTTTGATATGTTCAAAACTTTGAACACTACACACACTGAGTATCGATGTTTCAATATCAATGTAATTGATCTATTATATGTTAATGTGACGCAAATATCAAGCAAGAAGAAGTTGGAGGTCACATCGAATGCCCATCACAAAGGAGGTAAATTCTGTGAGGGAGACTTGGTTCTAATGAATAGAGAAAAAATGCTACTATTTCCATGTAGGTCAGACTCACCATGGGCTGGACCTTTCAAAGTGGTCGATGTTCTACCATACGACACTATCAATCTGAGAGATGACAACGAGACATTATTCACAGTAAAAGAGAAGTGGTTATGACACTACCACGTGGATGACAGAAAATCGTCCCCCACTGCCCCCTGCGGCACTTGAGCTTCCATGGTGAACAGTCCAGCTTGGGACTATAAATCAAGAACTTGTTCTTAACCTTAGCTTTGTTTTTGAATTATGTTTTGGTTTGTTTTTGTTTTTGCTATTGTTTGGTGAGAGACTCCATGTGCACTATCATGTGGTCCAACAATATACCCCACGAGCTGACGAAGAATTGGACGATGATCACTGACGGTTGTTGTCAAAGGTAACTGCTTTGTCTTATTTTTCATGCTTATTATATTGAGGACAATGCATAAATTAAGTTTGGGGGAGTGCATTACTGTGTCACGCTTTTTCTTTGGGTTTGTATCGTTCTTTGAGCACTGACAAAAAAAATTCTTGAAAATGAGTTCAATTAGTACGAAAAGAATGAATCATAGTAGTGGTCTCTATTCCATGATGATATTAATCTCACTATGCATGTCGACTTGAGTTTTGGTGATTGTAAGACTTGTTTGTGAAATCTTGTTTTGAGTTAGCATGTCAAAGATGAGGAATATATTGAGCACCTTTTGAGTCATAATCTTATGAATTGCATTTGAAGTAGTGAAAATCTTTGTGAACTTGATGAATTGTTTTTTAGCATCTTAGAGTATTTTAGAACCGGTTTGATGATGACACTTTGATGCGAAATTTAATAGTTATGTACTTGACTTAGAAATGATCTAGGCGATCATTTGAGCGTTTGAGCCTTTCAAGCTTACCATGTACACATCAATCCATAATGTTCAATTTTGAGCCTAATTGAAAAAGAATGATATATGCATTGCATACTATTAGCCCCCATTCAACATTTTTTGGCAACTCATTATACTCACCTATTTTGAGCTTAAATTGAAAATTTATCCTTACCCTAAGGGAGTATATGAATCTCATTAGATGCACATGAATTGCTATATTTTAATGTACTTATTGTTGAAAAATTTGAAGAATGAGAAAAGAAAAGAATAGAAAGAGCCTTGAGAAATTGTATCTAACTAAGACCCAAAGTGGCCAATGCTAAAAAATAAAAAGAAGAGAAGCTCAAATTTGTGCTAAATTATGAACATTACATGATTATACTCTCTTCTTTGTGCTATCTTATCTTTTCTTTGAAGCCAACACCTAGGCCTAACTTTACAAGCTTAAAAAGACCTTTTGATCCAAGTGTATGGAGTGACTACATTAGTGGAGAAGTAGTTTGAAAATAGGCATATTGGGTGCTCAACGGTAATCTTAATTTCATTGACTAACATGATATGAAAATTGCATGAAACTTGAAAGTGACAATAACACACACGCACGTTCTGATTTGGAGACATGTTGCTTGATCTAGGAGAAAACACGAGTTTTTAAATTTTCCGATTGACTCTTGTTTGTCTGTAAGTGAGAGGCATAGGTTACATGATTGACTGTGAATTGGTTCATTTGAATTATCAATATTGAACTCTACATTTTAATCTTATTGCTTGCTCGAGATGATCAAATTTAAGTTTGAGGGAGTTGATAAGTGAATTTTTACACTTATTTTGCTATGAAATTATAGGCGTTTTGTATGGTTTCCTGGACGATTTTATGCTTTTTGGTATATTTTCATTGATTTCAGGAATCTAGGTAAAAATACATAAAAATGGAGGATTTGAGCTAATTAACAATGAAAAGGAACAAACTGAGAGAACATGTCGAAGAAGGACAAGAATTGGAGTTTTACAGGAAAAAATAACTCGGGTTACTCTTCACACTATCGATCGCCGAGGGACGGCGATCGATCGCCAGACTAGAAATAATCGAAATGTTGTTTCCTTGTTGGATATTTTGTGTCCAAAAGATGGAAAACTCTTCTTCCATTATTAAAGGATGGACTTGGACGTTTTTAGAGGACCTTTGGCTCATAATTTACCCTACAATATCAGCCTCCACCAACCTTCACTCTCAACCTTCATCCATACCATCATAACCATTGAAGAAGAAGAAGACATCGGGAGAGATGAGACGATGGATCCCATGTTCTCTATTTTTATCAGATTTTAATTTTTAGATGTTGCAAAACACTTTTATGTATTCTTATTTGATGACAATTGTTAGCTAAGTTTTGTTGTCAAGACTTTGGAGATCCCATGTTTTGAACCCATGATTTAAATTAAGGTTTTGATTGATTCCTACAATTCTTTGGGCATAATTTATTGTTGTTCATGCTTTTGAAGGATTGATCACCCTTGAATGATTAGTTATTGCGATTGAATTGACCATAGGATATTGCAATACAATATAGTAAATTGGGCCGTGGATTTCAGACTGAGATCGAGAGATAAAGTTAAATACACGTGTGATAACAATAGATTTACCAAAATCGAAGGCTAGTTTTCATAAATCGACATATAATATCGAATGTTAAATAAGTGCATGAACATTGCCTTGTTGCATCTTAGTATTAGATTTATTATAACTAGTCACCTTAGGACGTTTGAATTCAAATCTTAACTAATAGGCGAATTATGAGAGATTACATGGGTGAACCGAAGTCTTGATAATTGTCTCTACTGATCTTATTCTTATTCTTTACTATTTGTTGGGTTGGATATCAAGTTATTAGTTAAATTAGTATAATTTCCATCACTAATTATCGTAGGCTAAATATAGTCAAATTAGTTGAGTTTAGTAATTATTTTCTAGTCCCTGTGAGTTCGACAACCTTCTCTCAAAATCTACTATATAAAACTTGATACCGTGCAATTGGGTTATAATCGCTGCACTGATAATTTTCTGTTTAAATAAATAGTGATCACCTATCCGCTAATTGGACAACCACCCTAGTTTTACTTAAAGGTCCTAGATTTAATTAAGCATAAAGAGAATATGTCATGACATTTAAATCTAGCATGGTGTTTTCTAGGCGTGTATCACCTGATAGTGAACATACCTGGGTTCTTGTACTTGATGGGGATCTTCCTTTGAATAACTGCTGATATAATTTTCCTCAACTCTACTTTTCGGCATCCTTTTAGTGGGACACTTGCTTGATAGCATCCAACATTGGAATGTTCACCTCGCATCTCCGAAAAGTGTTGTAGAGTTCTTTGATACTTCTATCCTTCCTATTTTCCTTCAAGGCAAGGGGAAATGGAGGTTCAATCTTATATTTAGAAAATGAAGGGGACATACCTTTTGGTTCCTTGTCTTTACTCTCGATTTCAATCTCTTCCTCTCGTGTGGCATGAGGTGTTTCCATGATCTCTGGTTCCTCCAACTCTTTTCCACTTCTTAGTTTGATCGCACTTGCATTTTCCCTTGGATTAACCACTGGTTGTGAAGACAAGTTATTCAATTTTTGAGCCTCCAAACGATTGAGTGTGGTAGCAAGTTGTCCCACTTGAGTATTCAATACGCTTGATCTTGTCACCTGTTGAAATTTCAAATTACTACTAGCAATTCGCGATCGATCGCTAGTTATTTTTTTTTCTTCAGAATTTTCAGGCTGGTGGTCGATCGCCCAATCTCGATGATCGATCACTAAGATCAACTTTTTGGTACGTGAATTTCCTGTCGTGCTCGATCAATCGAGCTCTTCTGGGCGATCGCGAGCATCAATCAACTTTTATGCATTTTTCTTGGTTTACTTTGATCCTTGCCAACTCCACTGCATTTCTTGATCCTTACTCACCCTTGTTAGCTCGATTTCTTTGATTCCACCTACATTTACACAAATACACGATTATGTAGCATATGTATCATAACTATCAAAACATACCAAATCGTAGGCAATTAAACACAATAGTTGTGTCTATGTCTAGCCACATCAACATATCAATGAAAAATCGTCAAGGTGGAGATTGTTGGCCGGTGGTCTCTCTTCCACTGTAACTTTGGAGGCCATCCAGAATGGTTGAACCCTGTAGCAATGGAGGCTTGGTCAAAAATGGAGGAAGAAGAAGTTAACTGGAAATTGTACACCGATGGCTTCATTAATGCCTATATAAACCCACATCCCTCACCTTCTAAAAATCATCCCTCAAATCTGTAATCTATTCATATAACAAGCTTTTGAGCTTTCTGTACTAGTATATGTGAGTTGTGAGGTGATCCTGGAGAGCTTGTAATTCTCGTCTGAAATTTCCAATAAATTGTGTTTGTCTCCCATGGACGTAAGCAATTGCTGAACCACGTAAGTATTCGTGTTCTTGTATGTGTGTATGATATTTAAACTTTATTTAAGTATTGTGGCAGAACAATCTCTAGTCTTGTTACGGATACATTTGCTAAAGTTTGGTTTGATCACAAAAAAAATATTTGAATTTATATGATCCAATGAATGGTACGAATATGCTAATTTGAAGGGCAATTGGGCTTTAATAAAATGATTATAGTCTATTTAATATACAAACTCGAATGAAATATTAAAAATTGTGCAAATTGCAAACGTCCCTCTTAAGTAAAATAAACTAGATTCTTAAAACACATTATTTTATATATAAAATATATAATAACATTTTATCACTAGAGAAAAGATGAAATCTAAATCTGAGATTATTAGGAAATAAATTATAAAATGAACAATTTGCATGCATTTACCCTATCAAACACACTTAAGTAAGGAACATATATAGCCAAAAAGATTAATATGAATCAATTAAACATTTTTTTAGAGAAATACTTTTATATATGTAAAGAATATGGAAAATTGTAAATTTGGTAGTGTATGCTTCTGTTTATGATTTTTTGTCGTCTATATCGTCAAATTTCAGTTTTAGTCTGTTATATATATATTTCTTTTCAATTTTAGTCATTTTTTGCGTGATGCTGGTGTACCGCAGACGTGTGAAGTTTCACATCAGCATTCACATGAAAAAGGGGTCTAAAATTACAAAATGAGTGACTTAAATTGCAAAAAACTGAAAGATACATGACTAAGACTGACAACATAATAAAAACAATGTAAATCAGCTTATAATATCGTTTGATTTGGTAGATAGGCACAAACCACAAACAGTCGTGAATGCACTTAATGTACAATTAATTTTTTTTCTCTTTTTATTAGCTTAGACATCAAAGAGTAAAATAATAAACTAATTGATCTATCTAGTCGATGATAACAACAATAATGAAACCCTAAACTTTAAACAAGGAAATTAATTAATCAACATAAAATTTAATAATTTTTTTTATGTTCTATACACATACATACCCTATATAAATTATTTATACAATGGCCATCATCATCTTCACAAATTCTTCATAGTTAACCAGTCCATCCCCATCCAAATCGGCTTCCTCTATCATCTGACCTGCTTCCTCATCTGTTAAAGTTTCTCCTAGACATATCATCACTTGTCCAAGCTACATATATAGAATTACAAAATAGTTTAGTCAAATATTCTTGTCTTAATTCAAGATTCAATAAAAGATACCAAAAATATGTCCAGAAATGATTTTAAATGTTCGTTGCGCATCTTGTGACATATATATCGATGTACGACTTGTAGACATTGGATAGTGTGGACCTTGTTGATAGTTGTCTCACATTGAGAATTTTGAAGCTATGTTTGCTGTTTATAAGATAAATATGTTACTCCACTCATTACCAATTGGTTATGAGTTGGAACCCCATGTATTATTAACATGATAGCAGAGCAGGCTTTTCATGTGATTGACTATCCAGCCCGCATGCTCGTCGTCACCCGCGTTATCAATCCACGTGTTTGACTTATGTAATATCAAGGGGCGTGTTGATAGATGTCTCACATTGAGAATTTACATACTCAACTATTTACCAATTGGTTTTAAGTTTGAACCATATGTCTTCTTAACAGAACCATGTGGGGTCCACCAAATCCAATGACTTAAACTATATGGGAGTAACATTCCCATGTATGATGGAATTTTGCCTTAACTTTGGGTTACCTCTTTGGCTGAGATGTATCCATTTTGGTCTTTGTCAAACACGTTGAAGGCTTCTCTCAGGTCATCATGATCTGCATCAGTTTCCTGGAAAATAATTCATCAGGCCTGAATTTTTATTAAGAAGATAAAAAATTTGGTAAACATATTCATTTAATAATTCTAAACGAAGATTAACCCGAATTGATGCTATGCGAGATGAAATTATGTGCCTCTCTCTTATGAGAAATCTGCCTATTTTTCACTAGAAAATGCCTTTCAGACAAGTTTGATGTGATTTGAGACAACGAAAGGAGGGAGGGATCACGCATATAATTACTCGCTAATTTCAAATAAACCGATGACTGCTCCATCAGCCCGAGATTTCTTGACTATACCTTCATTTTTCTGGCCATGAGATTGACGAATTCTGAAAATTCGATGGTCCCATTTCCGTCGGAATCAACTTCGCTGATCATATCCCGTAGTTCTTCAACAGTAAGGTTTTGATACAAACACGTTAGAACTGATCCCAGTTCTTTTATGGTAATGCTACCTGCAATTTTATCACCAATATATAATATTCCCTACAACCTTATACTTTGCAGTAAACATAATATGGTATGTAATGTATTTGGGTAGTTTAAAAATATGATTAAACTAAAACCTTACAATTGAAAAAAAACAACAAAAAAAATGGAAGTGGGTGAAATCAAGAGATGAGTAAAATTAAACTAACCATCTCCATTTTTGTCAAATAATTTGAAGGCTTCATAGAGCACAATCAGTTCTTGATGATTCACTGTACTTTCCATTATGCTTAATTTCTTTGGATGGGAAGAATGAGAGAGAGAGAGGGAGTGCACCTTTGGTTAGATATACAGATGTAGGTAGGTCAATCACTCAATCATATGTGGGGTTTAGTAGGACTTATACACAGGGACTAACCTAGTGAACGCACATGGAAATTTCCTAAAAATTTACAAGATATTAAAATATAAGTGGTTGAATTAGATTCTTTCTTTCTTTGTTTTTGAACAAGAATTTGATTAAGAGTGTTATGAGTCAACACACACGTTATGTTGCATCACCATCTGAAATACTATGCAACACACAGATGTATGTTAGGTAAAAATCATACTTTCTATTTATTTTAAGCATAAGAGATGCTCCCTAGGTTTATATATTACAAATATTCTACCAAGATCGAAAGCTAGAAGTTTTCATAGAGCGTATGCAATGTTGGATGTTAAATGAATGCATGACCATTGACTTGTTACATTTCAATATTAGATTTAATATAACATGACCATAGTATATTGGATAAAATCGGAAAACTCGTCACCTTAGAAAGAAGAACTTGAAGTCGTAACTAAAAGGAGAATTGTGGGGATTATAAGGGTGAACCAAAGTCTTGATATTCGTCTCTATTTATTCCGTATCTTTTAACTGCTTGTTTGTTTGGATTGGCAAAATTTCTGGGTTACAATAATTAAATTTCACTCAATATTTGTAGGCTAAATATAGATAGGCTAATTAATTCTGGTAATTGCTACTAGTCCTCGTGGGTTCGACACTCTACTTTTTATAATCTATACTAAACTTGACACCGTGCACTTGCGGTAAATAATCGCTACACTGGAATTTTTTGTTTAAAATAAAAGCGATCAAATATCGTACTACTATTGTCACTCTTTGCCATATCAAGCACCTAAAAATCAGCGGGGAAGACCAACTCATTTAATTGCACCAATACATCCCCTATAATTCCCTTAGGGTATGCATTAGACCTATTGATAAGTGTGGTTTTTAAACTTATTTTGCTATGAAATTATATGTGTTTTTGTATGAATTCCTGGACGATTTTACCTTTATTGGTATATTTTCATTGATTTCAGGAATCTACGTAGAAATGCATAAAAGTTGAGGATTTGAGCTAATTAACGATTAAAAGGAACAAACTGAGCGAACATGTTGAGGTCATGGTTACCATTCACACGATCGATCGCCGTCGCGCATAATGTTTTGGAGATCGATCGCCAGACCCAAAAAAATCGAGATTTTGTTTCCTTGTGGGATATTTTGTGTCCAAAAGATGGTAAACTCTTCTTCCACTATTAAATGATGAACTTGGACGTTTTTAGCGGACCATTGGCTCATAATTTACCCTACAATATCGGCCTCCACCAACCTTCACTCTCAACCTTCATCCATACCATCATAACCATTGAAGAAAAAGACATTGGGAGAGAAGAGACGACGGAGCAACGCAAGGAGTCAACGCCTAGCGTTATTTTCGTATTACTAAACTTTGTTCTCTATTTTTATCAGATTTTAATTTTTAGATTGTTGCAAAACACTTCTTATTTGATTACAATTGTTGGCTACGTTTTGTTGTCTAGACTTAGAGGATCCCATGTTTTGAACCCATGATTTAAATTAAGGTTTTGATTGATTCCTACAATTCTTTGTGCATAATTTATTGTTCATGCTTTTGAGGGATTGATCACCCTTAAATGATTATTTATTACGATTGAATTGACCATAGGATATTGCAATACGATATAGTTAATTAGGCCATGGATTTCAGACTGAGATCGAGAGATAAAGTTAAATACACGTGTGATAACAATAGATTTACCAAAATCGAATGTTAGTTTTCATAAATTGACATATAATATTGAGTGTTAAATAAGTGCATGATCATTGCCTTGTTGCATCTTAGTATTATATTTGTTATAACTGGACCAAAGTATAACAAGTACATTAGGAAAATTTGTCACATTAGGACGTTTGAATTCAAATCATAACTAATAGGCGAATTATGGGGGATTACATGGGTGAACCGAAGTCTTGATAATTGTCTCTACTGATCTTATTCTTATTCTTTACTATTTGTTGGGTTGAATATCGAGTTATTAGTTAAATTAGTATAATTTCCATCACTAATTATCGTAGGCTAAATATAGTTAAACTAATCGAGTTTGGTATTGTTTTCTAGTCCATGTGGGTTTGACAACCTTCTCTTAAAATCTACTATACTAAAACTTAACACCGTGCACTTGCGGTATAATCTATACACTGATAATTTTCTATTTAAATAAATAGTGATCAAGTTTTTGGCGCCGTTGCCGGGGACTAATTTTAAGTAATATCAAATGAGATTAGTTGACTGTAGTTTAGTCATTTGTTTTTTTTATTCTTGATTTGTTTTTTGTTTTTCTCTACTCTTCTACTGTTGTTTCTTTGGGTGGATATTTGCGGGTTGTTATCTCTTGGTGCATGCTAAGGAGTACAAACCTACACTTGAGCCTTTCGACCCCGAGATCGAACACACTTGTCAAAAGAGGCAAAGGCAAGCAAGGACACTCATGGCTAATAACGAGGAACGCGAGGAGGTTCCTACGGCACCAGCCACAAGGTCACTAATGGACTATGCTCATCCTTCGCTCCATGGATCATTGTCCAGTATCACTAGACCGAGCATCCCGACTAACAATTTCGAGATCAATCCTGTTATCATACAGATGATCCAATAATCGGTCCAGTTTGGGGGAGCAGCTACTGATTATCCAATTGCCCACATCTCCAACTTCTTGGAGATTTGTGATACCTTCAAGCACAATGGCGTTACTGGCGATGCCATCAGTCTACGTTTATTTCCATTCTCTTTACGTGATAAAGCTAAATCTTAGTTGCAATCATTGCCTAAATATTATATTACTGCGTGTGATGGGATGGCACAATTGTTCTTGTCAAAATAATTTCCACCATCCAAAACTCCAAGATGTGTAATAATATCACCACATTTGCACAACACGACCCAGAGACACTGTACGAGGCTTGGGAGCGTTTTAAGGATTTACCGCGGAGATGCCCACATCATGACCTCCCTATCTGGATGCACGTACCAACCTTTTATAACGGTTTATTTTCTGATAATCGTTCTATGATTGATGTGGCATTAGAAGGTACTGTGATGAGAAAGAAGCCCGAGGAGGCTTATACACTGTTGGAGGAAATGGCTGCGAATAGCTGTCTATGGCAGTCCGAAAGGAACGTGCCGAAGAAGCAAGCTGGAATGCATCAAGTGAGTGAAGTCACTGCCCTAGATGCCTAGTTGGAAGCATTGAACAAGAAAATTGTTAGCTTGAGCATGCATGCAATGAAAGTTCAAGCCGTAACATGCGATCTTTGCCAAGGAGGAATCCAAGCACTGAATGCCAAGTAGGTAATCCTTTTGTTCAAACTGTTGAGAGTGCTAATTTTGTAGGGAATTGACCACCACCGAACTATCTCTAGCCAAATACATACAATACGGGGCAAATGAACTATCCCCAATAACCACCGAGGTATGCACCTAAACCGAGTATATAGGAGTTGTTGACCAAATTCATCACATCGACGGAGACAAGATTCCAAAATCTTAAGGCATCGATAAAGAATTTGGAAGTCCAAGTGGGACAGTTGGCAACAATCCTTGCCGGGCGAGAGCAAGGATCACTACCTAGTGACATTGAAAAGAACCCTAGGGAGCGAGTCCATGCCGTCACATTGAGGAGCAGAAATGAGATTGCTGAGAAGAAGGACACACATGTTGAGCATGAGGGCAATGCGGACATCAAGCAAGAAGAGGATCAACAACGCGACAAAGGTAAGTCTACTAAGACCACTACACCCATCACATCACCTGATAGGGTAGATATCTCACTCCCATTCCCTGCTGCATACAAGAGAGCAAAATTAGATGCTAAATTTGCTAAGTTTCTAGATTTGATTAAGAATCTCCACATTGATATGCCTTTCATTGATGCTATCCTGCTAGTACCGAACTATGCTAAGTTTTTGAAGGAGATACTGTCAAAAGAGCGGAAATTGGGAGAGCATGAGATGATAAATTTAACTGAGGAGTGTTCTGCTATCATTCAAAAATGATTCACCTCCAAAGTTAAAGGATCCAGGGAGTTTCACTGTACCTTGCAAAATCAATTCTATGTCTTTTAATAAATCTTTATGTGATTTGGGTGTAAGTGTTAATCTAATGCCTTTGTCTTTTAACAGGAACTATGCTAGTGCCGAACTATGCTAAGTTTTTGAAGGAGATACTGTCAAAAGAGCGGAAATTGGGAGAGCATGAGACGATAAATTTAACTGAGGAGTGTTCTGCTATCATTCAAAAATGATTCACCTCCAAAGTTAAAGGATCCAGGGAGTTTCACTGTACCTTGCAAAATCAATTCTGTCTTTTAATAAATCTTTATGTGATTTTGGTGTAAGTGTTAATCTAATGCCTTTGTCTTTTTACAGGAAGCTAGGGTTAGGACAACTAAAACCAATCAAAGTTTCACTGCAGATGGCGGACAATTACATCAAGTATCCTCAAGGGATAGTTGAGGATGTGCCAATCAAAGTCGATAAATTCACCATTCCGGTGGATTTTATAGTGTTGGACATGAACGAAGATGATGACATGCCATTGATCCTACGAAGACTGTTCCTAGCAACTGCAAGAGCGTTAATCGATGTCCAAGAAGGAAAGTTGATCCTCCGTGTAGGGGGGGATCAAGTTATTTTTGACATGTTCAAAACTTTGAACACTACACACACTGAGCACCGATGTTTCATTATCAATGTAATTGATCCATTATCTCTTAATGTGACGCAGGTATCAAGCAAGAAGAAGTTGGAGGTCACATCAAATGCCCATCGCAAAGGAGGTAAATTCTGTGAGGGAGACTTGGTTCTAATGAATAGAGCAAAAATGCTACTATTTCCATGTAGGTCGACTCACCATGGGCTGTACCTTTCAAAGTGGTCGATGTTCTACCATGCGACACTATCAATCTGAGAGATGACAATGGGACATTATTCACGGTAAAAGAGAAGTAGTTACGACACTACCACGTGGATGACAGAAAATCGTCCCCCATTGCCCCCTGCGGCACTTGAGCTTCCATGGTAAATAGTCCAACTTGGGACTATATATCAAGAATTTGTTCTTACCCCTCGAATTATGTTTTGGTTTGTTTTTGTTTTTGCTTTTGTTTGGTGAGAGACTCCATGTGCACTATCATGTGCTCCAACAACATACCCACGAGCTGACGAAGAATTGGACGATGATCACTGACGGTTCTCGTCAAAGGTAACTGCTTTGTCTTATTTTTCATGCTTATTACATTGAGGACAATGCATAAATTAAGTTTGGGGGATTGCATTACTGTGACATGCTTTTTTCTTTGGGTTTGCATCGTTCTTTGAGCGCTAACAAAAAAAATTCTTGAAAATGAGTTCAGTTAGTACGAAAAGAATGAATTACAGTAGTGATCTCTAATCCATGATGATATTAATCTCACCATGCATGTCGACTTGAGTTTTGATGATTGTAAGACTTGTTTGTGAATTGCATTTGAACTAGTGAAAATATTTGTGAACTTGATGAATTATTTTTGAGCATCTTAGAGTATTTTAGAACCTATTTGATGATGACACTTTGATGCGAAATTTAATAGTTATGAACTTTACTTGGAAACGATATAGGCGATCTTTGGACCGTTTGTGCCTTTCAAGCTTACCATGTACATATCAATCCATAATGTCCAATTTTGAGCCTAATTGAAAAAGAATGACATATGCATTGCATACTATTAGCCCCCATTCAACATTTTTTTGGCAACTCATTATACCCACATATTTTGATCCTAAATTGAATATTCATCCTTACCCTAAGGGAGTATAATGAATCTCATTAGATGTACATGAATTGCTATATTTTGATGAGCTTATTGTTGAAAAATTTGAAGAATGAGAAAAGAAAAGAATAGAAAGAGCCTTGATAATAAGTATCTAACTAAGACCCAAAGTGGCCAAGGCTATAAAATAAAAATAAGAGAAGCTCAAATTTGTGCTAAATTATGAACATTACATGATTATACTCTCTTCTTTGTGCTATCCTATCTTTTCTTTGAAGCCAACACCTAGGCCTAACTTTACAAGCTTAAAAAGACATTTTGATCCAAGTGTAGGGAGTGACTACATTAGTGGAGAAGTAGTTTGAAATAGGCATATTGGGTGCTCAACGATAATCTTAATGTCATTGACTAACATGATATGAAAATTGCATGAAACTTGAAAGTGACAATAGCACACACGCACGTTCTGATTTGGAGACATGTTGCTTGATCTAGGAGAAGACACGAGTTGTTAAATTTTCTGATTGACTCTTGTTTCTCTGTAAGTGAGATGCCTGAGCTACATGATTGACTGCGAATTGGTTCATTTGAATTATCAATATTGAACTCTACAATTTAATCTTATTGCTTGCTCGAGACGATCAAATTTAAGTTTAGGGGAGTTGATAACTGTGATTTTTACACTTATTTTGCTATGAAATTATAGGCGTTTTATATGGATTCCAGGACGATTTTATGCTTTTTGGTATATTTTCATTGATTTCAGGAATCTAGGTAGAAATGCATAAAAATGGAGGATTTGAGCTAATGAACGATGAAAAGGAACAAACTGAGCGAACATGTCGAAGAAGGACAAGAATTGGAGTTTTACAGGAAAAAAAAACCTCGGGTTACTCTTCACACTATCGATCACCAATACACCGCCATCAACCGCCAGACCAGAAAAAATCAAAATTTTGTTTCCTTGTTGGATATTTTGTGTCCAAAAGATGGTAAACTCTTCTTCCACTATTAAAGGATGGACTTGGACGTTTTTAGAGGACCTTTGGCTCATAATTTACCCTACAATATAGCCTCCACCAACCTTCACTCTCAACCTTCATCCATACCATCATAACCATTGAAGAAGAAGACATCGGGAGAGACGGGACGATGGAGCAACGCAAGGAGTCAACACCTAGCCTTATTTTCATATTTCTAGACTTTGTTCTCTATTTTTATCAGATTTTAATGCTTATACGTTGCAAAACAATTTTATGCATTCTTATTTGATGACAATTGTTGGCTAAGTTTTGTTGTCAAGACTTTGGGGATCCCATGTTTTGAACCCATGATTTAAATTAAGGTTTTGATTGGTTCCTACAATTCTTTGTGCATAATTTATTGTTGTTCATGCTTTTGAAGGATTGATCACCCTTGAAGTGATTATTTATTACGATTGAATTGACCGTATGATATTGCAATACAATATAGTAGATTGGACCGTTGATTTCAGACTGAGATCGAGAGATAAAGTTAAATACACGTGTGATAACAATAAATTTACCAAAATTGAATGCTAGTTTTCATAAATCGACATATATTGAGTGTTAAATAAGTGCATGATCATTGGCTTGTTGCGTCTTATTATTAGATTTATTATAACTGGACCAAAGTATAACAAGTGCATTAGGAAAACTCGTCACCTTAGGACGTTTGAATTCAAATCTTAACTAATAGGCGAATTATGAGGGATTAATGGGTGAACCGAAGTCTTGATAATTGTCTCTACTGATCTTATTCTTATTCTTTACTATTTGTTGGGTTGAATATCGAGTTATTAGTTAAATTAATATAATTTCTATCACTAATTATCGTAGGCTAAATATATTGTTGAGTTTGGTAATTATTTTCTAGTCCCTGTAAGTTCGACAACCTTCTCTCAAAATCTACTATATACAACTTGACACCGTGCAATTGGGTTATAATCGCTACACTGATAATTTTCTGTTTAAATAAATACTGATCACCTATCCGCTAATTGGACAACCACCATAGTTTCACTTAAAGGTCCTAGATTTAATTAAGCATAAAGAGAATATGGCATGACATTTAAATCTAGCATGGCTTTTTCTAGGCGTGTATCACCTGATAGTGAACATACCTGGGTTCTTGCACTTGATGGAGATCTCCCTTTGAATAAATGCTGATATATTTTTTCCCAACTCTACTTTTTGGCATCCTTTTATTGGGGCACTTGCTTGATAGCATCCAACAGTGGAATGTTCACCTCGCATCTCCGAAAAGTGTTGTAGAGTTCTTTGATACTTTTATCCTTCCTATTTTCCTTCAAGGCAAGGGGAAAGGGAGGTTCAATCTTATATTTAGAAAATAAAGGGGACTTACCTTTTGGTTCCTTGTCTTTACTCTCGATTTCAATCTCTTCCTCTCGTGTGGCATGAGGTGTTTCCATCATCTCTGGTTCCTCCAACTCTTTTCCACTTCTTAGTTGCACTTGCATTTTCCCTTGGATTAACCACTGGTTGTGAAGGCAAGTTATTCAATTTTTGAGCCTCCAAACGATTGAGTGTGGTAGCAAGTTGTCCACTTGAGTATTCAAGTTTGTACGCTTGATCTTGTCTCATGTTGAAATTTCAAATTACTACTAGCAATTCACAATCGATCGCTAGTTATTTTTTTTCAGAATTTTCTGGCTGGTGGTCGATCGCCAATCTCGGCGATCGGTCACTAAGATCAACTTTTTGGTACGTGAATTTCCTGTCGTGCTCGATCAATCGAGCTCTTCTGGGCGATCGCGAGCTTCAGTCAACTTTTATGCATTTTTCTTGGTCTACTTTGATCCCTTGCCAACTTCACTGCATTTCTTGATCCTTATTCGCCCTTGTTAGCTCGATTTCTTCGATTCCACCTACATTTACACAAATACACGATTATATATCATAACTATCAAACATACCAAATCGTAGGCAATTAAATGCAATAGTTATGTCTATTTCTAGCCACATCAACATATCAATGAAAAATCGCCAAGGTGGAGATTGTTGGCCGGTGGTCTCTCTTCCACTGTAACTTTAGAGGCCATCCAGAAGTGTTGAACCCTGTAGCAATGGAGGTTGGTCAAAAATGGAGGAAGAAGAAGTTAACTGGAAATTGTACACCGATGGCTTCATTCATGCCTATATAAACCCATATCCCTCACCTTCTGAAAATCATCCATCAAATCTGTAATCTCTTCATATAACAAGCTTTTGAGCTTTCTGTACCAGTATATGTGAGTTGTTAGGTGATCCTGGAGAGCTTGTAATTCTCGTCTGAAATTTCCAATAAATTGTGTTTGCCTTCCATGGACGTAGGCAATTGCCGAACCACATAAGTATTCGTGTTCTTGTATATGTGTATGATATTTACACTTTATTTTAGGTATTATGGCAGAACAATATCTAGTCTTGTTACGGACACATTTGCTAAAGTTTGGTTTGATCACAAAAACAATATTTGAATTTATATGATCCAATGAATGGTACGAATATGCTAATTTGAAGGGCAATTGGGCTTTAATAAAGTGATTATAGTCTATTTAATATACAAATTCGAATGAAATATTAAAAATTGTGCAAATTGCAAACGTCCCTCTTAAGTAAAATAAACTAGATTCTTAAAACATATTATTTTATATATAAAATATATAATAACATTTTACCCTATCAAACACACTTAAGTAAGGAACATATATAAGCAAAAAAGATTAATATGAATCAATTAAACATTTTTTTTAGAGAAATACTTTTATATATGTAAAGAATATGGAAAATTGTAAATTTGGTAGTGTATGCTTCTGTTTATGATTTTTGTCGTCTATATCGTCAAATTTCAGTTTAATATGTTATATATATATTTCTTTTCAATTTTAGTTATTTTTTGCGTGATGCTGGTGTACCGCAGCATTCACATGAAAAGGGAACTAAAGTTACAAAACGAGTGACTTAAATTGCAAAAAATTGAAAGATACATGACTAAGACTGACAACATAATAAAAACAATGTAAATCAGCTTATAATATCGTTTGATTTGGTAGATAGGCACAAACCACAAACAGTCGTGAAATTACTTAATGTACAATTAAATTTTTTTTTCTCTTTTATTAGCTTAGACATCAAAGAGTACAATAATAAACTAATTGATCTATATAGTCGATGATAACAACAATAATGAAACCCTAAACTTTAAACAAGGAAATTAATTAATCAACATAAAATTTAGTAATTTTTTTTTATGTTCTATACACATACATACCCTATATAAATTATTTATACAATGGCCATCATCATCTTCACAAATTCTTCATAGTTAACCAGTCCATCCCCATCCAAATCGGCTTCCTCTATCATCTGACCTACTTCCTCATCTGTTAAGGTTTCTCCTAGACATATCATCACTTGTCCAAGCTACATATATAGAATTACAAAATAGTTTAGTCCAATCTTCTTGTCTTGATTCAAGAATCAATAAAAGATACCAAAAAAGATGTCCAGAAATGATTTCAAATGTTCGTTGCGCGTCTTGTGACATATATATCGATGTACGAGTTGTAGACATTGGATGGTATGGACCCTGTCGAGAGTTGTCTCACATTGAGAATTTTCAAGCTATTTTTGATGTTTATAAGATAAATAAGTTACTCCACTCATTACCAATTGGTTATGAGTTGAAACCCATGTATTCTTAACATGATAGCTCGTTGTCACACACGTTATCAATCCACGTGTTTAACTTATGTAATATCAAGGGGCGTGTTGATGGCTGTCTCACATTGAGAATTTACATACTCAACTCTTTACCAATTGGTTTTGAGTTTGAACCATATGTCATGTGGGGTTCACCAAATCCAATGACTTAAAACTAAATGGGGAGTAACATTCCCCATGTATGATGGAATTTTGCCTTAACTTTGGGTTACCTCTTTGGCTGAGATGTATCCATTTTGGTCTTTGTCAAACACGTTGAAGGCTTCTCTCAGGTCATCATGATCTGCATCAGTTTCCTGGAAAATAATTCATCAGGCCTGAATTTTTATCAAGGAGATAAAAAATTTGGTAAACAAATTCATTTAATAATTCTAAACTAAGATTAACCCTAATTGATGCTATGCGAGATGAAATTATGTGCCTCTCTCTTATGAGAAATCTGCCTATTTTTCACTAGAAAATGCCTTTCAGACAAGTTTGATGTGATTTGAGACAACGAAAGGAGGGAGGGATCACGCATATAATTACTCGCTAATTTCAAATAAACCGATGACTGCTCCATCAGCCCGAGATTTTCTTGACTTATACCTTCATTTTTCTGGCCATGAGATTGACGAATTCTGAAAATTCGATGGTCCCATTTCCGTCGGAATCAACTTCGCTGATCATATCCCGTAGTTCTTCAACAGTAAGGTTTTGATACAAACACGTTAGAACTGATCCCAGTTCTTTTATGGTAATGCTACCTGCAATTTTATCACCAATATATGATTAAAAATAAAACCTTACAATTGAAAAAAAAACAACAAAAAAAATGGAAGTGGGTGAAATCAAGAGATGAGTAAAATTAAACTAACCATCTCCATTTTTGTCAAATAATTTGAAGGCTTCATAGAGCACAATCAGTTCTTGATGATTCACTGTACTTTCCATTATGCTTAATTTCTTTGGATGGGAAGAATGAGAGAGAGAGAGGGAGTGCACCTTTGGTTAGATATACAGATGTAGGTAGGTCAATCACTCAATCATATGTGGGGTTTAGTAGGACTTATACACAGGGACTAACCTAGTGAACGCACATGGAAATTTCCTAAAAATTTACAAGATATTAAAATATAAGTGGTTGAATTAGATTCTTTCTTTCTTTGTTTTTGAACAAGAATTTGATTAAGAGTGTTATGAGTCAACACACACGTTATGTTGCATCACCATCTGAAATACTATGCAACACACAGATGTATGTTAGGTAAAAATCATACTTTCTATTTATTTTAAGCATAAGAGATGCTCCCTAGGTTTATATATTACAAATACTATTTTCAAGATACTTAATTAAGATGCATCGATGGATTTGTAAGATGCTACCTTGCCCTAAAGGTAGCATGAATCCAATTGCTTTGATGGCATCTCCAATCCATAACTTTATTTTAACGTAGATTTTAACATTAATAATCAGCAAAGTTATTAAAACAAAATTAAAAAAGAAGAAGAAGAAGAAACACTTGGCCCAGCTACATGGTGCAGCATGCACCAATTTTTGACGCCAAACATGGCTTTTGATTGGAGTTCCCTTGCACGCCAAATTTGGCATGCATTGGAGAAGCCCTGAGCCAGTCAAATTTATTTTTCATATGATCTCATACATGGGTTCACATATAATAATAACTGTGGACCTTTTGATATACCTTTAGGACAATGGATGTATTCTTACAATATGTTTGGTAAGGGTGACTAATTAGGATTGTTCTAATTAGGATTGTTCTAAACTAATTCAATAAACATGTGTTCGTCTCGTTTTTTTAGGAAACACACTCAATCTGAAGGCCCGTGAAAATGAGATATTAATTGTTGGACACTAACCCACCCACCACCTTGGGGTTATTTATTTAAATAACCCGAATAAAACAAATAATTACAAAAATAACCCGAATTCTGAAAACATTTAAAAACTAACCTTACCCGCCAACTCAGTTGGCGGGTCCAATAAGTCACGCCAACTGAGTTGGCGTGACCATATAAAATATTGGTCACGCCAACTCAGTTGGCGTGACCAACGTTGAATAGTAGTCACGCCAACTCAGTTGGCGTGACTTTTGTTTTATAGGGTCACGCCAACTCAGTTGGCGTGACATTATTTTAATAGTGCCGCCAACTGAGTTGGCGGCACTAAATGTGCTATAAATAAAGCCGTCTGCCTCTTAGTTTTCTCACCAATTCACAACTTCTCTTTTAATATTTTTATTATATGATAAAATTCTGATTATGCTCTGTAGTTGCAGCTTTAGCTGATCTTCTACATCAGAAAAGATTTTATTAGCTACTAGTAATAGTTTTCTGTAGTTATCAAAATATGTCTATTCAAGTTTTATTTTATTGGGGGGGTAATATTATACAAGATTCTGAGTTCGTCCGATATGATCGTGGTCCATCAAGAGGTACAACTATACGGCGTACAATTAATTTTCTACAATTATTAGATAAAATATATGATATCACGGGGTTCGATCGCAACCAGTTTCTTTTGAAATTATATGCTAGGCATATGTTCAAAGATTTTTCGGGGTTACGTCAGACTATTTTACCCATAGATGATGATTACAATTTAGCATGGCTACTTGATTCAGAACAGGGTCATAGTTGCTTGGAATTTTATATACAAGCAGAACCAAGGAATTATGATTATGTTCCAGAAATGCCAATGAGTGGCAGTTTTTCAGAAGGATTGACGACATCTGTTATTCAAGAGACGTCTGTTGCTCGACATCAAGCTGAGGGTTCATATAGTGGTGGAGACCGAGATGATCATCCAGTAGTGTTGATAATGTTGCCGCTGAGCCACGAGCAGACAGTTTTGCTGATTTTGGTGATCAAATTAATTCTGAACCAGAGGGGATTCCATCTGATGATGAGACTGATGCTGATGATGACGAAGTTGATATTGGTGTGATGGCAGAAGCAGTTGAAAACCAAGAGGAGGGGGCACCAACCATGACAAATGATCATAATCTTTATCCAACAATCCCATTCTTTTCCATGACACATCCAGAAGTTTTTGGAGATTCGATTGACAATCCAACAGGCCGCTGGGGGAGTTTTTATGATTACTCCAAAGGTGAAATCCATCGCAACATGGTCTTCAAAGATAAATTTCATCTGCAGGCAGCTGTGAAGGATTATTCAGTACGTGTTGCAAAACGTGAGTACCATGTTGTTAAGAGTACATAAACATTGTGGAAAGTAATATGCAAACACGGTACAGAGGATATACCTTGCAGATGGTACCTGCGTGCATGTTTGGATAAAAAGTTGGGTTATTCAAAATAACCAAATATGGTGGTCCTCACACTTGTCTGCTGAGTGAGCTGTCGCTTGATCATTCGAACTTGGATAAGAATATGATTGCTAGCTTGTTATTGGGAATCGTTCGTCGTGATCCAGCTTATGAAATCAAGTATGTGATTCAAACGGTGAAAGATAAGTATGGCTTTGAAATATCATATGCAAAAGGCTGGCATAGTTTGAAACGTGCAATACGGAACGTGTATGGAACCTGGGAGAGCTCGGTCAACAAATTACCTTTCTATATGAGAGCTTTGAAAAAATGGAACCCAGGCACAGTCGTGGAGTGGGATCATCTTGATAATGCAAGACCAAGAGAAAAAACTTTGAGTTATGTTTTCTGGGCCTTCCAACCGTGTATAGATGGTTTCCGCCACTGTCGTCCAGTTATTACAGTGGATGGCACACATCTGTATGTAAAATATCAGCATAAGATGTTGATTGCTGTCTCCATGGACGCGAATAATCAAGTGTTACCGCTGGCATTTTCAATTGTCGATGAAGAGAACTTTTTGTCATGGAAATGGTTCTTGGAGATGGTTAGCAAACACATTATTGGAGAATCTGGCGGCGTGTGTTTGATTTCTGATCGACATCCGGGCCTTATTGCAGCAGCCGACTGTATCCCCGACTTTAAACCCCCCCCGTGGAGTGCATCGATTTTGTTTGAGGCATCTTTGCTCAAACTTTAATAGTCGTTTCAAAAATGTGCACTTAAAAGACTTGTGTTGGAAAGCTCGATCAGAAAATCAACTGATAAAATTTGAGCGTACAATGGAAGAGATCAAAACCATTGAACCAAGGGCTTTTGATTACCTGAATCGGATTGATAAGTCTCAGTGGACACTTGCTCATGATGAAGGATGGCGTTGTGGTATCCTGACAACAAATATGTCGGAGTGCATAAATGGAGTCATGAAAGGTGCACCTCGCCTTCCAATCACTGCCATTGTACAGTTAACATTCGATCGTTGTGTGCATTATTTTTTGGAGCGAGTGAAAAAAGCGGATAGAATGATCGAAAATAATCAAGAATGGCCGGATTATGCTTTTGAAAAATATGCTCGGGCTGATCTTCACTCCATTCAACATGAAGTTCAGATGTTTGATCGAAGGCATCTAACAGCCTCAGTTATCACAAGGATGCAAGTTGGACGTGGGGGTAATACTCATGTTGTGAAGCTCAAATCAAGGGAATGTTCTTGTGGGAAGTGGAAAGAATTTGGGATTCCTTGCTCACATGTGATACAAGTATGTCGAGCTTATGGCATAAACGCAAAAACATTTGTCAAGGAGTATTATAATATGCAAGAATATTGGAGCACATATCAAGGTCAATTTGAGCCATTATGGGGAGAGCAGTATTGGGAAACCCCGTCATTCGAACTGTACCACAATTCCACCTTGCGTACTATAAGAAGACGAGGTCGAGACCGAACAACACGCATGCAAAATGAGATGGATTGGCCTGAAGCCCGGGCAAGACGACATATGGCATCGAGTTCCCAAAACCGATAAAGTTGTTATTGTTATTGTTATTGTTATTGTTATTGTTATTGTGTTATTGTTATTGTGTTATTGTTATTCTCACACATCAAATAAGACATTCATATGGAAGTACATTCATTACGTTTAATACTAAGATTCACAATAGGAAAACATGACGACATATATGAAGGCTAAAACTCTATAATGCCCCTCCAGTACCACAACGACGTGGCTGTTTCCGTCTCTGACCGCGTCCTTCCTGAATGGGCTGGTCATCTTGCACAACAGGTACATCGTCCAGCTGAACATCAGGTGACAAATTAGGGAACCCAACCGGTGACCCGTCAAATTGTGGTGCCATCGATGCATATATCTCGGGGAATCTAATATTAACATCTGGGCTGGTTTGTTCTTGTGAGTACATGGGTTGATGAGGCGTGAAATGCGTTTGGTCATACAACTGATGCAATGGTCCAGGAGTATAATAATCTGCGTACATGTGACTGGCATATGACGAAGAGGGACCTGGCATATATGACGAAGAGGGACCTGGCAAATATGTCGGGACATAGCTTGATGGGCCAGCATCTCCAACAACGGCATGCATCGACTGTACTTGTTCTTCATCACTCAAATGCATCGGCTGTACTTGTTCACCCTGAGTCGCATGTCCCTCTTCGTAGGGCGGAAAGTTTCTATCGCGTCTTTCCTGCGCCACGTGCAACACATTTTGTATGACATTTCTGACATCACTAAATGCATCCATGTACGCCCCTATGGATTGTTCCTCAGCGATATTACGGTCGCAGGTAACTGTTAATTGCGACAGCTGATCAATCTGAAATGAGTGAACATTTATTAAGTACTTAAATCTAAACACAATTTTCAAATTTGTAATACATATGTAATAAAGCAACATACCACATGTTGCCATGCCGGGCCATCTCCATGTTGATAACCAGCCTCCACAAATTCTCGTTGATGGCCAATGAATCTACGTGTTACTCGTCCATACCAGTCATTGTACCCGACAATTACACCCTGTCCAGCTGACTCATATCGCGGGCTGTGCACGGTATGAGCATGTGCATTAACCCATATAGTCATGTACCGCCTATGATGTGCAGACCAGTCATTATTTGTTTTACCCCTGCGGTTAACTGCATGTAATATATCATCCCCTGACCGTGGATCTGGTGGGATGTTTTGTACCATGCCGAATTGACGAAAAACCCGCTCAGGACGATGCATCTCAACTATGTCATACAAAATCAGTGGGCCGTTGTATGTCCATAACTCAGTATGCAGTCCTTCAATATAATCAGCAGGGTACGGCTGCCAATTAAACTACAAATATAGTATTATATTAAAATAATGTTCAAAGAATATTATGTTTTATACATGAATATAAAAAAATAAAATTACTTGGCTTAATGGCTGCTGGTCAAGGATGTCCCTAATAATTCGTAATGAATGTGTGCCAGTTTCTGTAAATCTTACTTTACATGTCCACCTGTGTACTCATAATCATCATAAAACAACATAAATTATATAACAAAATATTAAATATAATATTATACATTGCAAAATAATTTGTAATACATCACCTTGCACCATATGGAGCAACAGGTAAGTAATTGTCCTCGTCGATTGGTATTGGCCCAATATCAATTCTCAGGCGTCCTAGTTGAGGAGCTAAACTTTCGAGCCGGGACCATGCCCAAATCTAAAACATTAACATGAAGAATATAAATTAAATATGCAAGATATATTTTTTCAGTATTTTAAAATAAAGGTAACGATTACCTGTAGGAGTGGTAATGCACCACATATTACTTTTTTCCCTCTCTCCGACGAAGTGCACAACTCACGATATAAGAATGCCAGCACAGCACTACCCCAGCTAAAATTACCAACAGAACTGATATCTTCTAATTTCTGTATGTACAATAATTTTACAGTATTGCCGGAGCTATCGGGGCACATAATCCCACATATCATTAATAATGCACAACCTCGTGCATATTTAGCAACCTCATCCGCCGTACTATGCAAATGGATGCGATTTACTATTAAATGATGACTCAACGCAGACATTAACAAACATGCACCTTTAAAGTGACCCGGATCTGGTGTAAATCCCAAATGACGATCACAATATTCTTGCCACTCGGGTATTGACTTATCAAAATTGGCACCTGACACTGCAAGACCATTTATTGGCAGACCCCAAATAACTGCAATGTCTTGCAGTGTAATAGTCGCCTCTCCAGATCTCAAATGGAATGTATGCGTTTCACGACGCCATCTCTCTACTAACGCCGTGATTAGATGAGGGTCAATGGTAATCTTATTACACCTATATACACCATAAAACCCAAACTCATATAACATACTTACAACACGTGTGTCTAATGGGCAAAGATCCCAAAAATAGCTGCTCGGATTTCTCACACGCAAAGGCCGATCAATATCACATGCCCATACATCTTCAGAACGATGACATGACTGCAATGACAACAGATGATCATCGATCGGGCCTGGTACGATCATCGGATCCATCCTATTATATGAAACAAAAATATATTAGTACATATAGACAACATAAAATAAACAAAATAAATTAAAACTGATAAAACATGACGAGGTATATATGCTACCGCCGACAACCACCAGCCATCAGCAACCGGCGACGGCGACGGCGGCCGACGGAGGCAGCAGACGGCGGGGGGGGGGGGGGGGGGGGCGGCGGATGGCAGCGAAAAAGTGTGATAGAAATTAATACACGGCGACATGATTTTTACCTCTAAATTCTGATACTATGAAGTGACTGGAAGCAAAATGAGAGAAAAACGATTGTAACTTGGAGGTTGGGAAGAAAATTTAGACTGCAATTGCCGAAGAGGTTGCCGAAGAAGAAGGGTTCGCGGAAATCTTATAACACCAAGTCACGCCAACTCAGTTGGCGTGACCATTAATTGGTCACGCCAACTGAGTTGGCGTGACCTGTGATATTAATTGGTCACGCCAACTCGGTTGGCGTGACCAATAATTATTCACGCCAACTTGCAGCTCCAGTTGGCGTGAAATAATGGTCACGCCAACTGGGTTGGCGTGACCGAAAAAAACAAAGGTCACGCCAACTGGGTTGGCGTGACTATATAATTTAAATTGGTCACGCCAACTCAGTTGGCGTGACCAATATTTTATTCGGTGACGCCAACTGAGTTGGCGTGACCTATTGGACCCGCCAACTGAGTTGGCGGGTAAGGCTAGTTTTTAAATGTTTTCAGAATTCGGGTTATTTTTGTAATTATTTGTTTTATTCGGGTTATTTAAATAAATAACCCCACCACCTTGGTATTAGCAATCTGTTGTTGCACAATATGGATGATTAGGTGGCACAATTACATTTATATCCTTTGTTTTATATTGGGATGTGTTGCATTATTTTAAGTTGTGTCAAAGGCCATTTTTGAGATGTGTTGCAAATACGTTTGTAACATGAGCATTTTTTGGGATGTGTTAAATTATTTTAATTAGTAGCAGGGGTATTGTTGTGATGCTGCACAAATTTGTTTATGTTAAGCACACCAAACACCACATTATTTCTCACCATAAATTACCCATTTTGTAATCACTAACTCTATTTATTAATCATTCAATACTCTCATCCTTCAAACCAAGCGTACCATAAAGGCTATATTGCACGGACACGGATACGTCGATACCGATATGGTTGCACGAGATTTTGCATGATACTGGAGATTGACAATAGCACATACACACGTTACGATTTTGCAATTTGTTGCTTGGTTTAGAAGAAAACACGTCTTGCTTGATTTTTGGATGGATTCTTGTTTATGTGTAAGTGAGGTTTCTGAGTTATATATCTGATTTGCAAACTAATTGTTTCAAGTATCAAGAATGAACTCGATCTTGATTTTAATGCTTGCTCGAAGACGATCAAGTGATAAGTTTGAGGGAAATGATAAGTGTCATTTTTACACTTATAGTTCTATGTTTTCTCGTTATATTTATTGTAATTCTCGAACGATATTACGTGTTTTTGGTATTGTCTTGCATATTTAAGGAATCCATGTAGAAATACGAGGAAATAATGAAAACGAGCAAAAAATGATGAAAAGGGACTCAATCGAGCTAACATGTCAAAGGAACAATTAAAATCTCAAGTTTGGAAGAATATTGAACTACCGATCGATCGGAAAATAGGTCAGCGATCGATCGTTTAAGTACAAAGTTGAAGAATAAAATTGACGGAATTACCGATCGATCGGTAGCCTATGTAGCGATCAATTGGTAAGAAGACATACGCGAGGGACGCAACTCAAGGAATTACGTATCGATCAATAATTTATTCACTGATCGAATAGTAGGCAAAAAATTCAGAAAATTGTTTACTTTTCAAGACTTTGAATCCAACAAGGAAACAAGGTTCTCATGGACTCTTGGACAACTATAAAAGGATCATTCATCCTCCACAATACAAGAGCATCCAATGTCTCCTTCCATAAAATTACACGTCCATCACTTTCACCAACCTTCATCCATAATTCATCCTAGGATTTGGAACAAGCCAAGAAGAAGATTCAAGGAGACGATCGAGAAGGAAGCAAGAGAGGAAGCTAGGATCTACGAACAAAGTCGACGCCGGGAATTTATCTCCGTCTTTAAACTTTAGTTTGGTTTTGTTTGTTTTCATTATATCATGCTTGGATTGTTGCAAGACATGTTTAGGCATTGGGTTTATTGTTATTATGAACAAAGTTTATTTATCAAGACTAGGGGATCGTTTGTTTTGAACCTATGACTTGATTATTGATTATTGATTGAATTCCTATATCATATGAGCATAATTTATGTTCCTAATGCTTTAAAGGAAGTAGCTACATTTGAATTGATATTAGTTATCATAATTGAGGTTGACCATACGATATTACGATATGACCTAGAAAATTGTGCCATGGATTTTAGATTGAAATTGAGAGATGAAATCAAATACATGTGTGACAGCAATAGATTACACAATTGAAGGCTGATAGTTTTCATAGAACTCAATGCAATATTGATTGTTCAATAAGTACACGTGAGTTGCTTATTGTACGTTAATATTAGGTTTGGTACAGCTTGACCATAGTATATTGAAGATATATGGATGTCCAATCGAGGTTCATAAGGATTACATTGGTGAACCGACGTCTTGATAATCTTCTCAAGTGGATTTTCTCGTCATCTTTGGTTTGCATGGTTGGATCATTAGTAGTTTAATTTAGTTAATTAATATTTTATTCAATTAAATATAATTTAAAGTGACTTATTTATTAAACAATTATGTTCAGTGTATCAATTTTATACCGTAAGTGCACGGTGTCAAGTTTTAGTATAGTAGATTTTAAGAAAAGGTTGTCGAACCCACATAGACTAGAAAATAAGTATCAAACTCCTACGATAATTAGTGATCGAAATTATACTAATTTGACTAATGACACTAAATTCAACCCAAGGAGTAGTAAAGAGATTATAAATCAATAAAGACAATTATCAAGACTTCGGTTCACCCAAATAATCCCCCATAGTTCGGCTATTAGTTAAGATTTAAATTCAAACATTCTAAGGTGTCGAATTTTCTAATGCACTTGTTGTATTTGGTCTAGTTACAACAAGTTTAATACTAAGATGCAACAAGGCAATGATCATGCACTTATTTAACAATCAATATTTTATGTTGATTTATGAAAACTTCTAGCCTTCGATTTGGTAAATCTGTTGATATCACACATGTGTTCCATTTTACTTGGTCACTCTCAATATAAACCCACAGTACAAGTTACTAAATCTTATTGCAATATCATATGGTCAATTCAATCACAATAAATAATCACTCAAGGGTGTTCAATCCCTCAAAAGCATGAACAACAACAAATTATGCATAAAGAATTATAAGAATCAATCAAAAACCTTAACTTGAATTATGGGTTCAAAACATTGGATCCCTTAAGTCTTGACAACAAAACTAGCCAACAATCATAATCAAATAACGATGTAAAATTATGTTTTTGCAACAAATTAAACATTAAGAATCTAAAAGTAAAAGAAGAATTTAGTTTAGAAATACTAAAGAACTCTCGAAGATGACTCCTTGCGCTGCTGCGTAGTCCCGCCTCGCCTGGATTATCTTGCTCTTCAATGGTTGATGATGGTATGGGATGAAAGTTGGGGATGGAATATGGTGGAGGCTGATGTTGTGGGGTAAATTATGAGCCAAAGTCCCGCAAAACGTCCAAGACATGTCCTTATATAGGGGTGGAAGAGTTTACCAAGTTTGGACACAAAATATCCAACAAAGAAATAAACTCTCGGTTTTTTCGCTTCTGGCGATCGATAGCGACATCCTGCCGATCGATCGCCAAAACATTCTACCATTTATTTTTCAAAGTCTTCAACTTTGCGATCGATTGGGACATATTGGCGATTGATCGCCAAAATTTTCCGGACGGCTGCGATCTATCGCGGAAGAATGCCCCGATCGATCGCTACTCATAAAATTCAACTTTTGAGATTTTCTTCCTTTCTTCGACGTGTTCTCTCGATTTGGTCCTTTTTCATTATGTTTAGCTTATTTTCTCCAGTTTTACGCACTTGGAACTTCCTGAAACATTCAAATATATACCATAAAGTGTAATATCGTCCATGAATCACTTCAAAAACTACTATCATAGTAAAATAAGTGTAAAAATCACACTTATCAATTTTCTCGTCATCTGTGGTTAGCTTGGTTGGATCATTAGTCGTTTAATTTAGTTAATTAATATTTTATTCAGTTAAATATCATAAGTTAAATATAATTTAAAGCGACTTATTTGGTACTTTCATTTAGCCCATGTTGTTCGACACTCTTACTTCTCATAATTTATACTAAAATTTGACAACCGTGCACTTGCGGTATAAATCATGTTATTTGAGTCAAAGCGTGCATCGATAGAATTTACTATTAAATATAGCGCGATCAATGGGTATTAAGATCAGCTTGTCCATATCTTACATGTGCTTTTAGTTGTCCTTCTGGCTCGATCTCTAGCTAAGAGATAGTCAGCATAACACTGCTTCTCAATTTGCGGTTCATCCTCATCCAAGATAGGTTGACTTTGATACATTCTAGACTCCTTACTAACCTCCACCTCAATGTGAGATATCTCTGCATCAATATGTGTAAGTAATCCTTTGAGCATACAACGCAGCGGAATAAAAAAATTTGGATTACTAGAACAATGGATCTATACATAGGATATCATATCGGATAAAGGAATACGAAGGTCTCACCCTTGTAGCGTGTTTGAGCAGATTCCACGGAGCTGCACCACGTCCAACGTCTCCTCCGAGTCACTAGCAAAACTTAACAAGTTTTGCCTCAACGGTATCCACACGATCAAATCGGGAAGGGATAGTTTAAGAACAAGTTGCTAGACAAGTTCTTAAACCGGAACAATAACCACACACGATTCTAAATCGAAGAGGATGGCTGGAAAAACAAAAGGGGACCAAGACGGCGGCGGCCGAGAGGTCACGATTTTGATGGTGGCCGAGAGCTTCCTCTTGGGTGGCTAGGTTATGATATGAATTGTATTATCTTTTTAATTAAAACCTTGCAATCATATTATATATGATTAATTAAAGGCTTTCATAAAGCCTCATGGGCTTAAGCCCATGATTTAATTTAATCATTATGATTATTAATTAAGACTCCTCTTAATTATTTAATTCATCATATGAATTTAATTTCCCTTCTCGATTTAATCTTTTGTGCGACCCGATAGGATCTTGTAATGTTGGCAGTGACATAAAATCTCATTTTATGTCGCAAGCAAGGAGCGGTGTCTAGCAACACATCGAGGCTACCCAAATTACAAGAATGTCAATGACTCGACATAACCTTTAGAACTTGTGATAATATTAACCATGTAACTTAATCCCTTTGTCCTTTGTGTTTAGATTGAACACGAGTCATGGAATAGTCATACTCGTATATTCAATCTCTATTTCTTGATCCCCAAGCAGAACTAGAATAAACGAATAAGCTCGATATCTCATATCGACTCATTCGAGCATGGCCATGCATTTTAGTTCTCACTTGATCAAGGGCCAAACTCATCTCCTGTTATATAGGAGGGACAAATCCTATCTCGATCAGTCAACATCCCTCTACATAATTAGTAGTGTATCCAATAGTCGCCTTTATAAATTACCCTGTTACGGGTAACGTTTGACGATATCAAGATACATAACTCCTTATGTTGGGATCTCTGATGATCACAAGTCGTAAGGATTACATACATTATTATCACTATGAGAATTGCATATGACAATCATATAACTATCCATGTTGCATTCTCATGGTGGGTCTGTCCAGTACATCGTTCTCTAACATGTACCCATATGTTGATTTGATATCTCATATCAATGAACAATTCATCGATCAACACATACTAGTCTTTACGTATTATCATTATCCCTATTCATGATAATACTTGACTAGGGACATCTTTAAGAATAATACAATATTATTCTAAGGACATTAACATATATATTAATTCACATTGCACAGTTAAAATAATAATATATAATAATGAATTGCCATTCATAAAATCATAAACATTGTATGTCAAAACAATTATCTAATGATTTGTCTTAGGGCATATCCCAACAAATCTCCCACTTGCACTAAGACCACTCAGACATATACCTAATGCCTAGAGATCTAGTATGACGATCATGCTTCTGCTGTGACAGTGGCTTCGTCAATGGGTCAGATACATTATCATCTGTTGGTACTTTGCATATTTTAACATCTCCCCTTTCAACGATTTCTCGAATGAAATGGAAACGCCTAAGTATGTGCTTGGATCTTTGGTGAGATCTTGGTTCCTTAGCCAATGCGAACGCTCCATTGTTGTCACAATAGAGTTCTATCGGATCTTTAATGCTAGGCACCACTCCAAGTTCAGAAATGAACTTCCTCATCCAAACCGCTTCCTTTGCTGCATCCGAGGCAGCAATATACTCAGCTTCCGTTGTAGAATCGGCTACTGTTTCTTGCTTTGAACTCTTCCAGCTCACAGCACCTCCATTTAGGCAATACACATATCCAGATTGCGATCGAAAATCATCTTTGTCAGTTTGGAAGCTTGCATCAGTGTAACCCATTACATTGAGCTCTTCCTCACCTCCATAAATCAAGAATGTATCCTTAGTCCTTCTCAAGTACTTCAGGATGTTCTTGACAGCAATCCAGTGACCTTCACCTGGATCAACTTGATATCTGCTCGTCATGCTCAAAGCATACGATACATCGGGACGAGTACATATCATGGCATACATGATAGATCCAATAGCTGACGCATATGGAATCTTACTCATGCGTTGTCTCTCATCTGGTGTTGAAGGACACTGTTCCTTCGAGAGATAAATGCCATGCGTCATAGGCACGAATCCTTTCTTTGATTCTTGCATGCTAAACCTTTTAAGCACTTTGTCTATGTATGTACTTTGACTCAGACCAAGAAGCCTTCTTGATCTATCTCTATAGATCTTGATTCCTAATACATAGGTGGCTTCTCCCAAGTCTTTCATTGAAAAGCAGTTCCCTAGCCAAATCTTTACAGATTGTAAGGCAGGGATATCATTTCCAATGAGAAGTATGTCATCTACATACAACACTAAGAAAATGATTACGCTCCCACTGACCTTCTTGTAGACACAAGGTTCATCTTCGTTTTTGATAAAACCAAACTCTTTGATTGCATCATCAAATGGAAGATTCCAACTCCGAGAAGCTTGCTTCAATCCATAAATGGATCGTTGTAGCTTGCATATCTTTCCAGCATCCTTTGGATCGACAAAACCCTCGGGCTGTGTCATGTACACATCCTCGAGCAGATTTCCATTAAGGAAAGCTGTTTTGACATCCATCTGCCAGATTTCATAATCATGAAATGCAGCTATTGCAAGTAAGATCCTTATGGATTTAACCATGGCCACTGGTGAAAAGGTTTCATCATAGTCAATACCATGAATTTGTTTGAATCCTTTTGCTCCCAGCCGACCTTTATAGGTTTGTACGTTACCATCCATATCGGTCTTTTTCTTGAAAATCCATTTGCACCCTATGGGTCGTACCCCTTCAGGTGGATCAACCAAAGTCCATACTTGGTTTGCATACATGGATTCCATCTCAGATTTCATGGCCTCTTGCCATTTCTCAGAATCATTGCCCATTATAGCTTGTTGATAAGATGACGGCTCATCCTCATCAATAAGTAGTAAGTCACCTTGTTGAGTCACAAGAAATCCATATCTCTGTGGCTCCCGGTGTTCTCTTACAGACCTACGCTGGGCTTGTGTCTCTTGAGCAGGTACTTCTTCCACAACAGATTGCGGTGCCTGCTCTGTTTCCATCTCAATCTCAGGTTCAGTGTTTTCTTGTGGTTGAACTTCACTAAGTTCTATTTTTCTCCCACTGGTTTTTCTAGAAATAAATTCTCTTTCAAGAAATACACCAGTCCGAGCAACAACTACTTTGTTCTCGGTGGGATAATAGAAATAGTATCCTTTCGTTTCCTTAGGATACCCCACAAATAAACACTTATCAGATTTGGGTCCAAGTTTGTTAGTGGCGTGACGTCTAACGAAAGCCTCACAACCCCAAATCTTCATAAAAGACATACTAGGACGCTTCCCAGTCCATATCTCATATGGTGTCTTTTCCACTGATTTAGATGGAACACGGTTCAGTAAGAAAATCGCTGTTTCTAGAGCGTGTCCCCAAAACGATATCGGAAGATCTGCATGACTCATCATTGATCTAACCATGTCTAACAAGGTTCGATTTCTCCTCTCGGATACACCATTCCATTGTGGAGTATACGGAGGAGTGAGTTGTGGGACTATCTCACATTCCTTTAGATAGTCATGAAACTCTTGGCTTAAGTATTCACCTCCTCGATCTGATCGAAGGATTTTGCCAAGTTGGTTTTGTACTTCATTCTTGAAATCTTTGAACTTTTCAAAGGTTTCATGCTTATGCTTCATTAGGTACACATACCCATATCTACTGAGGTCATCAGTAAATGTAACGAAGTATTGAAAACCACCTCTAGCTTGTGTACTTATTGGTCCACATACATCACTATGTATTAGTCCCAATAAAACATCTGCCCTTTCAACATGTCCTTTGAAAGGGGCTTTAGTCATCTTGCCCATTAAACAAGATTCGCATGTTTCATATGATTCAAAATCAAATGAATATAATACTCCATCCTTATGAAGTTTAGATATGCGGTTCACGTTTATGTGGCCCAAGCGACAGTGCCAGAGATAAGTCGGATTACAATCATTATTTTTAATCCTTTTAGTATTTATGTTATAGATAGGCATATCAAGATTTAATACATAAAGACCATTCACCATTTGTGCACTAGCATAAAACATATCATTTAAATAAATAGAACAACAGTTGTCCTTTATTATAAATGAAAAACCATACTTGTCTAAACAAGAAATAGAAATTATGTTTTTAGTAATAGACGGCACAAAATAACAGTCTTTTAAAATCAATGATAAACCAGAAGGTAAAGCTAAACTATAATCTCCTATAGCTAATGCAGCAACTCTTGCTCCATTTCCAACTCGGAGATCAACTTCACCTTTCGCCAACGTCCTACTCCTTTTTAGATCCTGCACATTTACACAAATGTGAGATCCACATCCAGTATCTAATACCCATGATGAAGAAGTAGATAAATTGACTTCTATAACAAAAATACCTGAAGTGGAAGTCATACTTCCTTTCTTTAGATCCTCCAGATATACTTTGCAGTTCCTTTTCCAATGGCCGGTCTCACCGCAATGGAAACAGTTCCCTTCCTTTGCTATCCCTCCTTTTGGTTTCAGTGCATAAGACTTTGGTTTAGATTTAACAAAGACCTTCTTTGCTTTCTTATTGCCTTTAGCTTTGGCCTTTCCTTTGCCCTTATTCACAATAAGAACATTTGTGGCCTTAGTCTTCTTTGTATTTGCTTCATATGTTCTCAACATACCAAGCAATTGTGGTAGAGTCTTTTCCATGTCAGTCATATTGTAATTTACTACAAATTGACTGAAGCTCTCAGGCAACGATTGCAAGATCACATCGGTGGCCAACTCTTGGTCCAATGGAAAACCCAGCTTGTCCAGATTCTCAATGTACCCAATCATCTTGAGCACATGAGTTCCAACTAGGCTTCCCTCTACCATCCTGCACTGAAATAACGCCTTAGAGACGTCATACCTCTCTTGTCTTGCTTGTTGTTGGTACAATTGCTTAAGGTGCTCGATCATATCAAACGCCTCCATTTCCTCATGTTGCTTCTGAAGCTCAGAGTTCATGGTTGCAAGCATAAGGCACCCAACATCAAGTGCGTCACTTTGATGCTTCTTATAAGCATCTTTTTCGGCTCTTGTAGCCGTTAGGGGAGGTTCCTCAGCGGGCAAGGGTTCCTCTAGGACATATTGTTTCTTTTCTTGTTTGAGGACTATCCTCAAGTTCCTATGCCAGTCTAGGAAATTTGTCCCATTTAATTTGTCCTTCTCAAGGACCGATCGCAGTGATAAAGTGCTAGTAACGTTGTTAGTTGCCATGGATATCTACAATATAAATATGCAAAATAAGTTTATGATTTAATCATTTAACATGGTCTTATATTAAATGATACTCCCACTATTTTGTTTAAAAAATATCAACCCTCAAAACCTTTAGTGGGCCAAGATCCATATTTCGCCTAATCTTGAGTTAGCTTTGGCTAATCGCCCAAGACTCGGTTATTTAGGTAGACAACACTTTGTCAATTATATCACATATAATTCTTGGATAGTTGGACGAACAACACTTTGTTCAATTCATCAAATGAATTATAATCCAACCCATGCCTCTAAGTTCCCAATCCTATTGAGATAACCTAGTTAAGTCGTACCCAATTTAAAGTATAACGGATATCACTTTTATCCTTTCGCGCCTTACTAAGATTGCCACGGTGCTTTGCTTTGGCAAACCCACACATGTACAATCGAAGTTATTGACGAGTACTTTTATTTTGGAAGGCATCTAAAACTTAATATTTTAGAGGGATTTATTGATCTCATGATTAGTTTGATAATTTAAAATATGTCCACTACATATAGTTGTATACATATCTACATATATGTGTAATACAATTATCAATCTAAAACATAAGATAAATCATGCATCAACATACATAATTAAACGTGACATGGTTATAGCCCCTACTAATGATTTTCTCAAGCCAATGAGAAAATCTTAAGAGTCAACCTAAGGTAACTTCACAAGCACCTTCCTTTGGCTCCAATTTGTGAATGGCCTCATCATCCCGGCACGATGCTCCATCTTCATTGATCACCATCAATAAAATAAACTACACTATTTACAAGATATAGAATTCCTCGATTCACATTCGAGGGGAACATAGGGGAGGGATTACATTTAGAATGAAATAGAGAAGGCACGACACGCATGTCGTATTATAAATTACAAACATCCACAAATCCTATCTAATAGGTCAAAGGGCTATAACCACGCACCATGCTCAAACAACACATAAAGCATGCATTAACATTTAATTAATTAAATTCTAAACATTTTAAATTTAATTCAAATTAAAACTGTAAAATAATTTTTGAAAAATTATCGTACGCTCGGGACATCACATGCCACGAACTTAAGCGACTAAGCCACGAACCACCATGGTTCGAACCACAAAAGCACACGGCTGGACCAATTTTGGGCCTAGGGTTCGAAACCCTAGCCCATGGCCGAGCCAAGCTCGAGCGGCGGCGGCGTTAGGGTTCCAAACCCTAGCCGCCACGCACCACCTTGGGTTTTCATTGAGCCATCTTGTTCGAAACGCCGGAATTTGTTAGCCACGAGCCACGGTCAGGCCATGCACGGGGTTGGCTCAACCATCTCGAGCAAAGGGTCCGAAAAACCTTGCTCTCATGTGGTAAAGCTACTAATCCATGCATGTGTGAACCATTATCGAGCCAAAGAGTTCAAAACTCATCCATGTCTCAAAACCTTAGCATAAGAGGCGACGATGGCCGAGCCCATGCACGGCTACTAGGGTTCGAAACCCTAGCCGTCATGAGCTAGCCGTCACGAGCCAATGGGTTCTAAACCCTATTCAATTTTCGACACTTCCATGCACAATTATTAGCCACAACGACTAAGCCATCTCGAGCCAAGGGTTCGAAAACCCTAACCCTCATGTGGCTAGCCGTGGTGTCATTTGTGATGGTGATGGACGAAAATATTGCCTAATAAATATGATTATTCGCCAATTATATCAAATACAATTTTACGATGATTTTCACAAACTAAATATTAACATATCATATATGTTCATACAGTTTTAAATAGCATGCAATATTAATTCTAATATGATTAAACTATTTAACCACATAAATCCGATATGAGCCTTGAACCTGGCTCTGATACCACTGTAAGTAATCCTTTGAGCATACAACGCAGCGGAATAAAAAAATTTGGATTACTAGAACAATGGATCTATACATAGGATATCATATCGGATAAAGGAATACGAAGGTCTCACCCTTGTAGCGTGTTTGAGCAGATTCCACGGAGCTGCACCACGTCCAACGTCTCCTCCGAGTCACTAGCAAAACTTAACAAGTTTTGCCTCAACGGTATCCACACGATCAAATCGGGAAGGGATAGTTTAAGAACAAGTTGCTAGACAAGTTCTTAAACCGGAACAATAACCACACACGATTCTAAATCGAAGAGGATGGCCGGAAAAACAAAAGGGGACCAAGACGGCGGCGGCCGAGAGGTCACAATTTTGATGGTGGCCGAGAGCTTCCTCTTGGGTGGCTAGGTTATGATATGAATTGTATTATCTTTTTAATTAAAACCTTGCAATCATATTATATATGATTAATTAAAGGCTTTCATAAAGCCTCATGGGCTTAAGCCCATGATTTAATTTAATCATTATGATTATTAATTAAGACTCCTCTTAATTATTTAATTCATCCCATGAATTTAATTTCCCTTCTCGATTTAATCTTTTGTGCGACCCGATAGGATCTTGTAATGTTGGCAGTGACATAAAATCTCATTTTATGTCGCAAGCAAGGAGCGGTGTCTAGCAACACATCGAGGCTACCCAAATTACAAGAATGTCAATGACTCGACATAACCTTTAGAACTTGTGATAATATTAACCATATAACTTAATCCCTTTGTCCTTTGTGTTTAGATTGAACACGAGTCATGGAATAGTCATACTCGTATATTCAATCTCTATTTCTTGATCCCCAAGTAGAACTAGAATAAACGAATAAGCTCGATATCTCATATCGACTCATTCGAGCATGGCCATGCATTTTAGTTCTCACTTGATCAAGGGCCAAACACATCTCCTGTTATATAGGAGGGACAAATCCTATCTCGATCAGTCAACATCCCTCTACATAATTCGTAGTGTATCCAATAGTCGCCTTTATAGATTACCCTGTTACGGGTAACGTTTGACGATATCAAGATACATAACTCCTTATGTTGGGATCTCTGATGATCACAAGTCGTAAGGATTACATACATTATTATCACTATGAGAATTGCATATGACGATCATATAACTATCCATGTTGCATTCTCATGGTGGGTCTGTCCAGTACATCGTTCTCTAACATGTACCCATATGTTGATTTGATATCTCATATCAATGAACAATTCATCGATCAACACATACTAGTCTTTACGTATTATCATTATCCCTATTCATGATAATACTTGACTAGGGACATCTTTAAGAATAATACAATATTATTCTAAGGACATTAACATATATATTAATTCACATTGCACAGTTAAAATAATAATATATAACAATGAATTGCCATTCATAAAATCATAAACATTGTATGTCAAAACAATCATCTAATGATTTGTCTTAGGGCATATCCCAACAATATGTTGATCTTCTTCCCTCTCAGTTGCTAATTTTGAGTGATACATCTCATTTTCCTTAAAAATCACATCTTTGCTTATGATTATCTTGTTTTGCCCCTTCTCATTACACCACAAATATATAACTCTTAACCCATCTGGATAGCCTAGGAACATACACTTAACTGCTCCAGGTTCCAGCTTCCCTTGCCTTATGTGGGCATATGCCACACGTCCGAAAATCCTAAGGTGCTCCAAGGTTGGTTTATCTCCTGTCCACTTCTCCATGAGTGTTTTAAACTCAATGGCTGATGAATGGCTCCTATTTATCAAGTACATAGCAGTGGACTACAGCTTCTACCCAGAAACTTTTGGGCATATTTGCATTGGACAGTAGACACCTTACCCTCTCCATGTAGTCCTATTCATTCTCTCAACTAACCCATTATGTGGAGGTGTGCGTCTTACGATATGATGTCTCTCGATCCCATACTCTTTGTAGAAGGAATTAAACTCATTTGAACAAAATTCGAGATCATTGTCAGATCGTAGCCTTTTGACCTTCCTGCATGTTTGAGTTTCAACTTGCAGCTTCCATTCCTTGAATTTTTGTAAAGCATCACTTTTTTTCCTTAATATGAACGTCCATACCCTTCTTGAGTAATCATCTATTAGGTACAAGTAATACATTGCCCCACTTTGTGAAGGTATTCTGGAAGGTCCCCATAAATTGTGATAACTGCTTCAAGATGTAATATTTGAGCATGAAGTATAAATTGGTGGATTTGAATTGGGATAAATAATTTTGGGTAGAATTTATTATATGTAATGAACCTAAGGGGTGAAATTATAAGGTGTGTGAAAACTCTAGGGACTAAAGTGCAAAGTAATGGAGGTGATATGGTGCAACCTTGCACACATAAAAACACATAACACTCCTCACACATACAAAAATTGCCCCTCTCATTTCTCCCCTTTGAGGTCTTCTCAATTGCTCGCTTGAAAGAGCAAATTTCTTCCCTTCAAACTCAAGAAAAAAATGCTAAAGTTGCTTGTGTAAGTTTGTTGATATTTACTTGTGCTTTAATTGAGTTTTGGCATTAGTTTTATTTATATGAAATGGGAATTTTCAATGCTAAGTGGGTTTGGTGATTATTGTTAAAATTGGTTCAAAATTTATGGTGTTATGTGATTTATTACTTATTTGATGAAAACAGTTTAAGGTCAATTGTGTATGTGAAGGGTTGTGGTTGCTACTAATGAAAAGTGAGGTGTTGAAGAAGATAAAAATGGAGATTTTAGGGTAACAGCATCAACCGATCGATCGTTAAAGTGAAGCGATCGATCGGTCAAGGCGAGCGATCGGTCGATCCTACCGATCGATCGGTCGGTTTAAAAAATCAAATTTTAATTTTTTTCAAATTTCGAGAAAATATTTATAATCGATTTTGATGATAGTTATGATATTTTGGGGACGTTTTTATCAATAAAATAAAGTTGCATGAATTGAACCTTAGAAATATATGTAATATTTGATCGAGTTAATTGATAACCCAAATGAATATAGGCTAAAATGGGATGGTTTGAGTAGTATATGGAGTACGATGAATTATGATTGATTATGATAGGAGGCATGGGAAATTTATGTGACATGATGCGATTGTTGAGAATTATTGCTAAGATATTAACATTGAAGTGATATTCAATATAGATTGTGCGAGCCTCCGGTTGTCAAGGATGTCTAAATCACACTATCGATCTTAAGATACATAGTGACATATGAGCATGTATAGTACGAGGCAATTTACTGATTATGCACTTATGAGATGTTGATATATGCAAATGATAAGCAAGGATACGGATTTGAAATATGTGTTGGATTTAGATGATATAGTGGTTATGATTTGAGTTATTATAAATATAGTGGGGGTCAAAGTGCCACTATATAAGCACAATGGGGTCAAAGTGTCATTGTTGCATATTAGAGCGACGTCAAAGTGCAGCTATTGATAAAGTATAGTTATTGTAATAAAGCGGGGACGGATTGTCATTGTTAGTAATTATGATTTGAATAAATAATGATGAATTGTGGGTGTGTCGAAAGTATTGAGTTGATACGTATTATGTTTGGATAACAATATCGAATGTGATGTAATGGAATTGTGTAAGATTGAAACATATAGAACACATGAAAGCAATGCTGGCTTGGAAATATACATGGAGTACATTTTTATAGATTTTCAATAATCTTAATTTACTGCTTTTCAAATCATATATTCTTATGATCTTGACTTTTGTATTAAAGTTTGCTCACCCTATGTGATGGCTGTTTCTATTGAAACAGGTAAACATGTGCAATGTCATTACAGAAGTAAGCTTCAGATACTCGCAACATTGCTCCAGATGCATTGAGGAAAGAAATTATGTGCTTTAATTTTGAGGAGAGTGAACTTCAGGAGTTGGGGAGTTAATTATGCCATGGGTTACGGATTGAGGAAAGAAATTTATACTTGTACATGTATGTCTCAATCACGGGGAAAATCTGTCGAAAATTTTATAGAAATCATACCATAAATGATAGATATGAATCGAGAGTATTAAGGAATTAGATTCGTTTATACACATATGACGTTATAAATGCAATAATGTCGTAATAATGTTTTGGGCTTTACATTAGTGGTATTAGAGTAGTATTTAGTTGTCTGGACTGTTTAAGGGTCGATAATACATTAATTATACATGAATGTTATTTTGTGTTTATATGATGCGACAGTTATTTGCTTATGTGCACGACTTTATATGAAATGATGGAAAATTGTGTTTCCACTAATCATTTTGTTTGCAGGGTAGTAAGTGGAATATGAGGAGTATAAGCAATGAGAAATCATTGATGTTAATGAATACGTGACGTTTGTGCCAATGCTGGTATTGATTGAGAAATACAATAAGTCGGTAACTCATTTTACAGTATATCATTGATGTGACTTCTGTGATAGTAATAAAATATTGTTAGTTAGAAAATGAGAAATAGGGTGTGATATCTGGTTTCAAGAAATGGTGGGCGGTACGGTACTGTTGATATATGACAATGAAAGATGTGATGATCGGATACTTGCCGTTGTCATATCGAAGCGAAGTAGTACTTGCCACTATCATATCAAAGCGATGAAGATACTTGCCGTTGTCATATCGAAGCGAAGTAGATACTTGCCGCTGTCATATTGTAGCGGTGAAAGTATAATATGTGTAGTTGATATGTCGAAGCGATGTGTATAATGTCGCTGAAATGTCGAAGCTAGGTATATAATGCCACTGAATATGTCAAAGCGAGATGTATATTGTCGCTGACATGTCAAAGCGAGGGGTACTGTTTAAGATTGAAACAAGTATAACACATGAAAGCAATGTTGGCTTCGAAATATACATGGCTTGCATTTTTAAAGATTTTCAGTAATCTAAATCATTTATTATTATGATCTTGATTTTTGTATTAGAGTTTGCTCACCCTATGTGGTGGCTGTTTCTATTGAAACAGGTATATATGTGCAATGTCATTTCAGAATTAAGATTCGGATACTCGCAATAGAATTACTCCCGGTACATTGTACGAGAATTAATGATGGTAGATGATGTTAAGTGATTCGATTCGCATCCACTTATTCATGGCTCAATCTGTGAGCCTTTGGAGGCATGTATATGGTCTGTATAAACGTTTTAAAGTTTCCCCTTATATTTGGTTAAATTATGTGCTTTAATTTTGAGGAGAGTGAACTTTAGGAGTTGGGGAGTTAATTATGTCATGGATTACGGATTGAGGAAAGATATATTATACTTGTACATGGATGTCTCAGTTACGGGGAAACTCTTTCAAAACATTTATAGAGATCATACCCTAAATGACAGATATGAATCAAGGGTATTAAGGAGTTAGATTCGTCTACATACATATGATGTCATAAATGCATTAACGTCGTAATAATATTTTGGGGCTTTACAGTAATCCAACTTATCTTTTGTAGTATGCATTACATTATAGAAACTAAGTCTCTTTGCCTTACCAAGAATACAATGTTCATAGAACTCAAGTTTTGTAACATTATCCATTCCCAAAAGACCTTTTTTGCGTAGTTCTTTTAGCCCTCGTTCACCGATATGAGCCAACCTCTTGTGCCAAATTTGTGTTTTGGTTGCTTTCTTTATAGCAGTTGTACTTGCTTCTCCTACTATGGTCTTTCCTTTTAAGAGATAGAGATCATTCTCAAGGTATGCTTTCATAGTGATCATTGATCCCTTCGAGACCCTCAGAATCCATTTTTCAAGCTTGTCGCAGTTCCCGAGCTTGTCAAGTGCACCCAATGACACTAGATTTCTTTTTAATTCCGGTGTGTGTCTCTCATCTTCAAGAACTCTTTCAGTGACATCAATAAGCCTTAACTTGTTTGATCCAATGCGAAGAACTTTGCAGCAGTTATTATTCTCAAGTAATACGTGACCACTGGTGCATGATTTTAAGAAGAGAACCAGCTTTTGTGAGGGCAAGTGTGATATGTGCATCCTGAGTCAAGGAACCATTCTTGGATCATGTTATCCTCGTCACAAAAATCACATCAGAACTTTCATTGCCATTAGTAGCCATGTTTGCATCTCCATCATTAGGTTGATTATTTTTGAAATGTTACTTACGGTCTGGACAGTCTCTTTTCAGATGTCCTTCTTTCTTGCATAGAAAACATTTTCTCTTCTCCTTAGACTTCGATCTTGAAGTCCTTTTTGGGTTGAATTCTCGTTTCTTTAATCTTCCCTTACATTGAGACTTTCAGCGTGTGATCATGAAGTCCATTTGATTTCTTATTTAATTCATTTGAGAAGAGAGCAGCATGTACCTCTTCCAGGGATAATGTATCTCTGCCATACAATAATTTATCAGAAATATTCTCGAATTCACTTGGCAAGGACTTGAGAAGTAGTAACGCTTGGTCCTCATCTTCGACTTTTATATTGAGATTCTCAAGATCCATGATGATCTTATTAAAGTCATCCATGTGATCTTCAAGTGCACGTCCAGGCATCATCTTGAATGAATAGAGCTTCTGTTTCAGATACAAATGGTTCACCACTGACTTTGTCATATATAAAATCTCGAGTGTCAACCAAATTGCAGCGGTTGTTTTCTTTTTTGAGACTTCTCCCAAGACTTTGTCACCTAAAGAGAAGATCAATGCACTGTGTGTCTTAGCAAGAATCTCTTTCTTGTCTTTGTTCGATAGACAAGTAGCCATTTTCTTGTCACCCTCAAGTGCTTCTTCCAATCCCTGTTGAACAATAAGCACCCTCATTTTTAAACACCATAATCCAAAATCATTCCTCCCCTGATAAATTCTCTATATCATACTTTGCAGAACCCATTCTTGATTCAATTTGTCCAGAGAACCTGGCTCTTGAATCAATCATTAAGAATGAGCATGATAAGTCACGAAAAAATGAATCAAGAATTGATTGTAACAAATTATCTTTGCGTAATGAATAACTTGAACATAATAACAGAAATTTGGGAAGAAAAAGTAATTGGCCTTATTAAAGTCAATATCGGGGTGAGTACAGAGAGTTCAATCTACAAAGTGAATTAACAAAAAGATTACATGAGCCATTCTTTCAATGCCAATTTATACAAGTTCTCATCACATGACCTAATGCTAAATAACTAACTTCACGACTTCTAGTTCTCATAGCAGTTATGTGCATATTGACTTGTTCTTGATTCCAGACTCTTCCTGTAATCTTTCTTCCATCCTTGTTACTTCTAGAATGCAAGATTAAGCCACCTGCTTTATCGGAAGAAACATACAAAAAATTTGTTTTTGAACTTTCATAGACAATTTCTATGTTATTTATCTCACACTTATCAAGTTACTTATCTTTCTGCTTATTCAACACGTCATCAGTGCTATCAAGCCATCCACTTTTGAGTTCAGCACACAACTTGGACAACAATTAACACATGTTTGTGTTTAGTCAAATTTTACGGTTTTGATTATGTAAGCAATGAGGTATTAATTTTTTTTCCTTCCCTAATCTCCACCTATAAATACCCACACATTCTTCATCCCAAAAACATAAATATTTTCTTTTTCTACAAATAAAAGATTGAGGTAAAAGTGAGATTGAGTGTTAGAATTTCTTAAGGAGATTTTATCCTTGGAAGGAATAAGTTTAGTGGAGAGAAAGTGAGCATTAAAATCAGAGTGTTTTGAGTGAAATACTTTGTAATCTCAATTCTCTTGCCTTTTTTGTTGTCAATAAAGAAGTAATCTCCTTGAGGGTTCTTGAGTGGACGTAGCCCAATTTGCGGTGAACCACTATAAATCTTGGTGTCCATCTTGTCCAATTGTTGATTATATGCTTGTGATATCTGTTGCATTATTACCTCAATAATATGTTAATTTGCCCCACAACAACTGATATCAGAGCCAGCTTCTCAAATACTCTAGGAAGTTCTCGTATGCTCTGTGGTTGCAGCTTAGTCTAAACTTCCACATCAGAAAAGGCTTTCTAGACAGTATTAGGGATTAATTCCTTTTGTGTTCAGGTTTTAAAGATTAATTCGTTGGTAGTAGACAAAAAAGATCCAGGTACGTACAAGCATGATGATTAGCCTTAACGACTCGAAATTATCAACTTTGGAAGAGTAAGATGAAACATCTCCTGTTTGTCACCAAGATGCACCTACCGGTGTTTAGCGAGACTAAACCAGAAGAGAAATCAGATGATGAATGGAACTTTGAGCACGAGCAGGTCTGCGCGTACATCCGACAATTTGTTGATGACAACGTGTATAATTACATCTGTAACGAGACTCATGGTCGTGCACTTTGGATGAAGTTGGAGACACTATATGCCTCCAAAGGTGGCAACAACAAACTCTTCTACCTGAGCAAGCTAGTTCAGGTTCGGTACAAAGAAGAAACTCTGGTAGCAGATCACTAGAACAAGATTCAAGGAGTCGTGCAACAGTTATCAAGTATGGACATAAAGCTTGATGATGAGGTGATTGCCCTGATTGTGCTAGCTTCATTACCAGAGTCTTGGGAGACTCTGAAGATATCACTCACAAAAACAGCCCCATGAGGAGTCGTGAGTATGGACTTCATCAAGAGCGGCATCTTGAATGAAGAAATGAGGCGAAGATCCCATGGTGCTTCTACATCGCAGTCAGATGTCTTGGCTACTGAGTCAAGGGGGAGAAGCAAGAAAGGGAAGCACATATAGAAACCAAGGAGAGGCAAATCCTCGGGGAGATATGCCAATGTAAGGTATCATCAATGTGGCTAAAAGAGGCATATAAAGAAATATTTTTGAAAAATGAAAGGCAAAGGCAAGCATGAACCCAGTAACGAGCAAACAAATGCCATTGACGAGTTCAACGTCGTTCACGAGCAAGAGCAAAAGTCCACAAATTTGGCGACTCAAGGAACCAGCTGGGTGAACGATAGTGGAGCAATAGTCCACATCACATCTCGCAGGGAAGACTTCATATCCTGTACACCCGGGGACTTTGGGATGGTAAGGATGGGCAATGAAGGACTATCCATGACTGTCGGTAAAGGAGATGTGAGCTTGACTACCGTTGAGGGCTCGACACTGGTCTTGAAAGATGTCTGACACGTACTGCCCCTGAGTCTAAGTTCAATGGAAATACTGGAAGATTAAGGTTTCTGCACCACCTTCCACAAAGGAGTATGCAAGATTCTCAGAGGCTCACTTGTGGCAGCGAAGAGATTAAAGATGTCAAAGTTGTACATAGTACAAGGAAAATTTTCTGAGAGCATGAATTATGCAGTAGAAGAAAAGGATTTAACAGAGTTGTGGGACCGACGTCTTGGCTACATAAGTGAAAAGAATCTTACAGGTCTTGTGAATAAGCAAGTTCTGCCCGTTATAAAGCAGGTTCATATGAAACATTGCACAGATTGCTTGGCCGAAAAACATAATAGAATATTATTCAAAGGTTCACCTCTTAGCAGAGCTGAGAAAATTTTAGATCTGGTGCACTCGGGTCGATATGGATTGATGCCAATATCACTCGGAGGCGGGAGATATTAGCTAACTTTCATCGAAGATCATTCCCGGAAGATTTGGGTGTGAATACTCAAAACCAAGGACCAAGTAGCGGAAACATTCAACAAGTTTCTAACCTTGGTTGAACGGCAAACATGCATAAAACTTAAATGTATTCAAACAGATAATGGAAGAGAATATATTGGATCCTTTGACGAGATATGTAAAAAGAACGGAATCCGAAACCAAATGACTCCGCCAAAAACACCGCAGCTCAATTGATTAGCTGAAAAGATGAACATAATCTTGTTATGCTATCACATGCAAAACTTTCTAAAGAATTTTGGGGTGAGGCAGTGATTGCAGCTGCATATGTGCTGAACCGCTCACCATGTGTTCCTCTCAACTATGATGTTCCGGAGCAAGTGTGGCAAGGAAAGGAAGTTTCCTATGATCATTTGCGGGTATTTGGACGTGTTGCTTATATTCATATACCAAAGGATGAAAGATAGAAGTTGGATGCCAAAACAAGAAAGCGCATATTTATAGGCTATGGCGAGGATCAACTCGGATACAAGTTTTACAATATAAGTCTCAAAAACCCTATAAGAAGTCGTGATGCCGTATTTCAGGAGAATGAATTCTTGGAGAATGCTAGAGAGTAGATTGTGAATTTGAAGAAAATATTGAATGGTGGCCTTCAATGATAATTCCACAACCGGATAAAGATAGAGAAGTGCAGAACGATCATGAGGAAGTTCCACCTGATGATAAGGTTCGTGTTCACAGTAAACCACCAGCAGAAGATTATCATACTACACGTTTTGGAAGAGTAGTGCGACCCTCAACCAGATATTCCCCAAATGAATATATTCTGCTAACTGATGGGGGGAAACCAGAAAGCTTCGATGAAGCTATTACCGATGAACACAAGGATAAGTGGATGGAGGCCATGCAAGCTTAAATTCAATCTTTGCATGATAATTACATTTGAGCTCGTGAAGTTGCCGAAAGACAAGAAAGCTTTCAAAATTAAGTGGGTGTTCAGGTTGAAGCACGGAGAGCATTGTAGTCAACCAATATTTAAATCTAGGATCATCGTCAAAGGTTTCAATCAGAAACAAGGAGTCGACTTTGAAAATATTTTCTCACATGTGGTGAAGATGACATCCATCCGGATTGTGCTGGGGTTAGCACCACAGCTAGATCTGGAGGTAGAACAAATTGATGTCAAGACTACATTCCTTCATGGTGATATGGAGGAGAAAATTTACATGGAGAAACCAGGGGGTTTCGGGGAGAAGGGGAAATAGGACCTTGTGTGCAAACTAAAGAAGAGCCTATATGGTCTCAAACAAGCACCGAGACAATGGTACAAGAAGTTTGAATCTGTAATAACTCAACAGAGATTCATGAAGACTATTGTAGACCAATGTGTGTTTGTCAGAAAAACCTCTGATAATGATTTGACGGTGCTTATGATCTATGTAGATGATATGTTGATCATTGGCAAGGATGCTTCTGAAATCAAAGGCCTAAAGAAGCAACTAAGCAAGACCTTTGCAATGAAGGACTTGGGGCTACCAAAAAGAATTCTTGGCATGGAAATCCGGCGAGACAGGTATGCCAAGAAGACCTGATTGTCGCAGGAAAATTATATTGAGAAGGTACTTCAGAGATTCAACATGGACCAGGCAAAATCTGTTGTCTATCCTCTTGTCAACCACTTCAAGTTGAATTCACATCAAAGTCCTTCTATGAAGGATGAGGAAGAGATGAGAAATGTTCCATATGCTTCAGCGGTTGGAAGTCTGATGTATGACATGGTATGTACTCGGCCAGATTTAGCTCACTCAATGGGTGTAGTGAGTAGATTCCTTTCGAAACCAGGAAATGAGCATTGAGCTGCAGTAAAATGGATATTAAGATCTCTACGTGGCACCTCTAAACATAGACTTAGTTTTGGAGGATCCATACTTGAGTTGATAGGCTACACAGATGCGGACATGGCCCCGATTACATTTGCAAGGGGAGCTGTGTCATGGCAATCAAAATTGCAAAAGTGTGTAGCTTTGTCAACCAGTGAAGCAGAGTTTATTGCAGCAACTGAGGCATGTAAGGAGTTGCTGTGGATGGAAGGGTTTTTAGGGGAATTAAATTTTGTGCAGGATCAATACAAGTTGTTCTGTAACAGTCAGAGTGCAATCCATCTTGGGAAGAATCTTTCAATGCATTCAAGATCAAAGCATATTGATGTTCGTTATCATTTGAGATGTATTGGAAAATAAATTATTAAAGCTCGAGAAGATCCACACAGATAAAACGAATCTGATATGATGACCAAGACATTGCCAAAATGGAAGTTGGAATTCTGTAGAGCAGTTGCATGTTTGATCGAATTCAAAAAATGATCTTTAGGGGGAGAATTGCTAGTATTCAAGCCATCCAATTTTTGAATTCAACATATAACAATTAGCACATGTTTGTGTTTAGTCAAATTTGATGGTTTTGATTATGTAAGCAATGAGGTATTAATTTTTTGTTTTCTTCTCTAATCTCCACTGATAAATACTCACACATTCTTCATTCCAAAATCCATCCCAAAAATACAAATCTTTTCTTTTTCTATAAATAAAAGTGTTGAGGTAAAAGTGAGATTGAGTGTTAGAATTTCTTAAGGAGATTTTATCCTTGGAAGGAATAAGATTAGTGGAGAGGAAGTGGGAATTAAAATCAGAATGTTCTGAGTGAAATATTTTGTTCTGAGTGAAATATTTTGTATTCTCAATTCTCTTGTCTTTTTTATTGTCAATAAAGAAGTAATCTCCTTGAGGGTTCTTGAGTGGACCTAGCCCAATTTGGGGTGAACCACTATAAATCTTGGTGTTCATCTTGTTCAATTATTGATTATATGCTTGTAATATCGGCTGCGTTATTACCTCAATTATATGTTGATTTCCCTGATACCCCAAAAATCAGTTCAGATACCTATATTAAATATTCATGGAGCTAGATAGAGTTTAGTCCGCACTTATATTTGTTTAAGTTACTCAATCGTCGGTTCATATCAAGAAAATCATTTTTTGTTGTTCACACAACCGAATATTTTTTAAAATTTATCATGAAAGTGCTTATTTGACTCCCTTCCAAAATGCTCACTCGATCCTAGCATGATGAGAAAAAAAAATTTACAATTTATTTTTCTCTAAAAACCTCATTATCGTATCTCGGACTCAAAATCAATTCATGACGTTTGGTAATTTTTTGCTCAAATTTCTCTTAATTAACTTGATTTTCAAATAGATGTAAACATAAAATATAACTCTATATTTAATATAATAACTTAAACAATTATAACTCAATTATATTAAATTAAATAAAACTTAACATATGTAAGCATGATGTATTAATATATAGATTAAATTAAATTAAATTTTGTGAACATAATATTTTTTTCTTGATATAACTTAATTATTTGATATCGACTTGAATAATTTTTTAAAGAGTAGTCATTTAGTTTTTATCCAAAAGAAAAGTAATTTTACGTTTGCGTAAATAAGCGTAATTAGTTGTACAATCAAATATATATTATATTGAGAAAAAATCAAAAAATAAAAAGTGGATTTCATAAATGAATTTTATTAAATATTTTTAATTAGATTTATCCATTATTTTTTAAAAAAATACTCGTTAATAATTTATAAATCTAATACGTTTGGAGTAAAGAAAAAATCATGGGAAATTGATTTTTCTATCATATTTTTGTCTCTTTTGCAATTTGATCTTTTATTTACCAAATTTCAGTTTTAGTTCCTTATATTAATTGTTTTAACAATTTTAGTTATAATTAAGACTTAAATTGATCAAAATCCTAGAAAGTAAACATAAAGGAGGAAAAAAGTAATTTTCCCAAAAATTAAAAATTATATAATAGGTTCAGGGTATGAAAAATCATAATCGGTCTTTAAGAAAAAATTCTAAAAGCTAAGCTTTCCAAATATATAAAATATGTAAATGCTAAAGTTTTTATATGAATTTTTTTTGTATTTTTGATCAATTTTGCTTTAAACCCATTGTTGTTACTCTTTAATTATTCGAGATTTAGTAAGGTAAGTTGCCAACATGAATTTACTCGACAAATTCGATGAGGTTACAGAAGTCCAAGGTCGGTGAAGAAGAGTGAAGAAAAGAGCGTGAACAAGATGAAATTTACAATTTTAAATACATTTATATTGTTTTATTAAGAAATAAATTGAAACCAAAAATTAATTTATTAATAATTTTAATATGAAAATAATATAGTCATTCATACAAGGAAAAACTCAAAAAAAATCCTCATAGTCAAACTTAATTATGAATCAGTCACCATGTCAGAAAAACTTAATTCAAACTCACTACTACAACATAAAATTTTGTTCTAACTTTCTATCTTATTAAAATAACTATGACACCCCTCTATTAAAAGTTGAACTTTTAATTTTGAGAAATCATTACAGTCGGTACGAGACCTATACAATTTTGGTACACGTTACACATAAAATCGGTATGAAATGTATACAAATTTTGGTACAAGTTACACATAAAATTGGTATGAAACATATACTATTTTCGGTACTTATTACACGTGAAGTTAGTATTAAACATATACAATTTTGGTACTAGTTACACATGAAGTTGGTATGAAATCAATACAATTTTGGTACTAGTTGCACATTAAATTGGTATAAAACATTTTCTTTATTCGATACTTATTACACGTAGTTGGTATGAAATCTATACAATTTCGGTACTAAATATACATAAAATTGGTATGAAACCTATATAATTTTGGTACTAATTATGAATAAAATTGGTACGAAACTTATACTATTTTCGATACTTATTACAAATGAAATTGGTATGAAATCTTTACAATTTTGGTACTAGTTACACATGAAATTGGTATGAATCTTATGCAATTTTGGTACAAGTTACACATGAAATTGGTATGAAACCTATACTTTTTTCGGTCTTCATTACACATGAAGTTGGTATGAAACATATACAATTTTGGTACTTATTACACTTGAAGTTGTTATAAAACATATACAATTTTGGTACTAGTTACACGTGAAGTTGGTATGAAACCTAAACTATATTCGAAAATTATTATACGTAAAATTGGTATGAAACCTATATAATTTTGGTACCAACTATGCATAAAATTGGTATAAACCCATATAATTTTGGTACTAATTACGAATAAAATTGGTACGAAACATATTCTATTTTTGGTACTTATTACAAATGAAATTGGTATGTAATCTTTACAATTTGGTACTACTTACACATGAAATTGATATTAAATATATACAATTTTGGTACAAATTACACATGAAATTGGTACAAAACCTATACTTTTTTTGTAATTATTACAAATGAAGTTGGTATGAAACATATACAATTTTGGTACTTATTACAGTTGAAGTTGGTATGAAACATATACAATTTTGGTACTAGTTACACGTGAAGTTGGTATGAAACATATACTATTTTCGAAACTTATTACACGTAAAGTTGTATGAAACCTATACAATTTCGGTAAGTATACATAAAATTGTTATGAAACCTATACAATTTTGGTTCTAGTTACACGTGTAGTTGGTATGAAACATATACTATATTCGAAACTTATTACACCTAAAGTTGGTATGAAACCTATATAATTTCGGTACTAAGTATACATGAAATTGGTATGAATCCTATATAATTTTGGTACTAAATGAAATTGGTACGAAACATAACCTATTTTCGGTACTTAATACATATTAAATTAGTATGAATTTTTTACAATTTTGGTACTTGTAACAAATAAAATTTGTATGAAACATATACAATTTTGGTACAGGTTAAGTTGGTATGAAAACTATTTTTTGTACTTATTACACATGAAGTTGGTATGAAACACGTACAATTTTGGTATTAGTTATACATGAAATTGGTATGAAACTTATATAATTTTGGTACTAGTTACACATGAAATTGGTATGAAACATATACTATATTCAGTACTTATTATAGTGAAGTTAGTATGAAACCTATACAATTTCAGTATCAACTATGTATAAAATTGGTATGAAACCTATATAATTTTGATACTAATTACTAATGAAATTGGTACGAAACCTATACTTTTTTCGGTACTTATTACAAATGAAATTGTATGCAATCTTTACAGCTTTGGTACTAATTACACATGAAATTGATATGAAACATATATCACATGAAATTGGTATTAATCAAATACAATTTTGGTATTAGTTACACACACTCAAATCGGTATTAAACGTATATAATTTCGGTACTAGTTACACTTGAAATTGGTATTAAAATCTATACAATTTTGATATCAGTTACATATGAAATTGGAATTAAAATTATATAATTTTGGTACTAGTTACATATAAAATTGGTATTAAATATATATCATTTTGGTACAGTTACACATGAAATTGGTATTAAATCTATACAATTTTGGTACTAGTTACTCATGAAATTGATATTAAACTTATACAATTTTGGTACTAGTTGTACATGAAAATGGTATTAAACGTATACAATTTCGGTACAAATTACACATTAATATTGATGTTAAACTTATATATCAAATAAACAAACAATAGCAATTTCAAACAACAATAACAACATTTCTATAAAATCTTCTATATTAATGTTAATCTTCTATATAGAACAAACAAAAATATCAATGTCAAATAACATCAATTTCAAACTTTACAAACAATATTTGTTTGTTCTGGTACTAGTTACACATGAAATTTGTATAAACCTATATTATTTTTAGTACTTATTGCACGTAAAGTTGATATGAAACATGTATTAGTTACACATGAGATGTATATATTAGTTGTATAAATGTCATTGGCAATACTCTTTTCAATTGAGCATTGCATGCAATGGGTTTAAGAGTAAACGTGCATGATGAATCGAGAATATGATTGGTGCATTATAATGGATTATGTCGAATCGTGCATTATTTGTGATTCCTGATTTGAATGCGTTTCAATTAACTATATGATAGTTGAATCGTCATATTTATTTAGAATATATCATTCGGGAGAGGGGGTTTTGAATAGGATCGTAAGAATTTACATCGTTGAAAAATTATATAGTCGACAGGCGTATAACTCCAACGAATCATTGTGCTATTTAAATTATTTAATAGTTTATCTTAGGTGGACACATCAAGATGATTGTTGAATGATTATTTCTACTTAACACTCGGAAGAGGTGTAGAATAACATATGATTCTTTGGCTAATAAACTGAAGAACACCACATAGTTGATAGTTGGGTGCAGTCGAATCTCTAGAATCTGTTTCATTGATTTTCTCCAGTTAAATCTTCATCATCGTGTTAGTTTATTTTAGTTATTTTAATTAATTCTTCAGTTAATTCGATTCATCAAGCACCTTTACTTTTAAACTCGTTGCATGCAATGCCCAATTGAAAGGTGTAATGCCAAGGACAGTTATACAACTCATATATAACATATCTCTATGCTCACAGGCGAACATATAATTTGTATTATTTCATATCATGTGTAACTATGACCAAATTATATAAGTTTAGTACAAATTTCAATTGTATAGGTTTAATAGTACGGATATTATATAGGTTTCATAATTCATACCAGTTTTATGTACACTTAGTACTGAAATTGTATAGATTTCACACCAACTTCACGTGTAATAAGTACCGAATATAGTATTGGTTTCATGCCAACTTCATATGTAACTAGTACCAAAATTGTATAGGTTTCATACCAACTTCATGTGTAAGTAGTACCAAAATTGTATATGTTTCATACTAACTTCACGTGTAATAAGTACCGAAACTAGTATAGGTTTCATACAAATTTCACGTGTAATTAGTAACAGAATTGTAAAAATTTCATACTAATTTAATATGTATTAAGTACCGAAAATAGTATAGGTTTCGTACCGTTTCATTCATAATTAGTACCAAAATTATATAGGTTTCACACCAATTTTATGTATACTTAGTACCGAAATTGTATATGTTTCATACCAACTTTACATATAATAAGTTTCGAATATAGTATAGGTTTCATACCAACTTCACGTGTAATTAGTACCAAAATTATATAGATTTCATACCAATTTTATGTATACTTATTAACGAAATTGTATAGGTTTCATACAAACTTTACGTGTAATAAGTTTCGAATATAGTGTAGGTTTCATACCAACTTCACGTGTAATTAGTACTGTATATGTTTCATGCCAACTTCAAGTGTAATAAGTACCAAAATTGTATATGTTTCATACTAACTTCATGTGTAATAAGTACCGAACAAATATAAGTTTCATACCAATTTCATGTATAATTGTACCAAAATTGTATATGTTTCATATTAATTTCATGTGTAAGTAGTGCCAAAATTGTAAAGATTTTATACCAATTTTATTTATAATAAGTACCGAAAATAGAATATGTTTCGTACCAATTTTATTCGTAATTAGTACCAAAATTATATGGGTTTCATACCAATTTGATGCATAGTTGGTACCGAACTTGTATAGGTTTCATACCAACTTTATGTGTAATAAGTTTCGAATATAATATAGGTTTCATGCTAACTTCACGTGTAACTAGTACCAAAATTGTATATGTTTTATAACAACTTCAAGTGTAATAAGTACCAAAATTATATATGTTTCATAACAACTTCATGTGTAATATGTACCGAAAAATATAGGTTTCATACCAATTTCATGTGTAACTTGTACCAAAATTGTATAGGTTTCATATCAATTTCATGTGTAACTAGTTCCAAAATTGTAAAGATTTCATACAAATTTCATATGTAATAAGTACCAAAAATAGTATACATTTCGTATCAATTTTATTCATAATTAGTACCAAAATTGTATAGGTTTCATACCAATTTTATGTATATTTAGTACCAACATTGTATAGGTTTCATACCAACTTCACGTGTAATAAGTATTGAATATAGTATATGTTTTGTACCAATTTCATGTGTAACTAGTGCTAAAATTGTTTATGTTTCATACCAACTTCACGTGTAATAAGTACAGAAAAAAAAATAGGTTTCATACCAATTTCATGTGTAACTTGTACCAAAATTGTATAGATTTCGTACCGATTTTATGTGTAACGTGTACCAAAATTGTATAGGTTTCGTACCAACTATAATGATTTCTCTAAATTAAAAGTTTAACTTTTAATAGAGGGGTATCATAGTCATTTTAATAAGATATGAGTTAGTATGGAGTTTGAATTATGTTTTTCTGACATGGGGACTGATTCCATAATTACGTTTGACTATGGTCATATTTTTTTTTAGTTTCCCCTTCATTCAAACCCACCCTAATATTATATTGATATTAAATGTTGTGTAGTTGTTATAGTCGTTGTCCATTCAACTGGTTTTATTTCCCTTAGATGGCAAACACTTGTCTAAATCGGGTATTTATTGGTCCATTAGGATGGGTAATATTAGGGATGATAAAGGGGTGGGTCCAATCCATACCCGTAGTGAACCCACTTTAACCTGGTTTTGAAGCGTGGCGGGGTGGGTCCCAGATTTGGTCAAACCCACCCCGAAACCGGCCCTCTATACATATATTATTTTTTTGAAAAAAAATTTAATATTAAATATACATTTCACATTTTTTGTTATTTAATTGTGTATCAAAACTCGTATGTTCATATTAAAGAATTTGGACATTTTGAACGAATGAGATCAAATTAATAAAGATTTAATAGCTTATGTTGGTAACAAATGAATAAACGTTCATTTAGTGGTCCATTTAATTTTACATTCAGTTTTTCACTTCATATCACATGTCATAACTTATGAAACTAAGGCTCTTTGATTGTATGAGTTTAGCCTATAAATACTTCATTTTTGGTCCATAAGCCAACAATACATTTTCATACACAAATACCATCTAAAGTGGGATTGTGAATGCTTAGATGAGCCAAAAACTAGAAGATCTTGGGAGCAAGAAGCAATGGCTTGATATATAATATTTATCCATTTTATTCTGTATTTGATATAACAAAATGGTTAGATCGTTAAAAATTACTTACAGATGGTATCAGATCCTTGCTTTGCCTCCGCCTTGTTGTATTGTTCTCGTCCAGTGACAATTTTTCAGAAAAGTTTTCAAATCCCTGTTTCTTTGTTTCCGAATTAAAAAAAAAACATAAGAAACAAAGATAAACATATTTGGTGTGTTCTGACAAAAAAAACTTTATATTTATATTATAAAATAATAGTTGCAATAATAGTTGTTGGACATGAACATGGGTTGCAAGTTTCTATATAACATTGTTATGTTATATTTAGCCTATATGTTGTATATATGTATAATGTGCTAAATTATTATTTTGTTTTGTATGTATAATTTATATTGTTTTATTATACATATATATGTATAATGTGCTAAATTATTTATTTTTGCTTTGTATGTATAATTTATATTGTTTTATTATACATAAAATATTGAGCTAAATAATTAGTACATTAAAAATTAAATTTGGTGTTCATATTGCCTATGATTTTGTGCAATTTAGATGAACATATTTTGTGAATTGAATGTTATGTGATCTATATAATTTTGATTAATTAAGAAATAGCCACAATATCTCTAATTATGCAAAATTATATATTAAGTGTTTTAGGATCACATTATAATATTAGTTGTAATTTGTCATATGTAATATAATAAAATTTCCCACAGGAATTTTTATTATATTTGTATGATTAATTATGATAAAATATCAAATTATATTTCCTATTTAACCACAGGAATTAGGAAAATGAACATAATTTCATAGTTTTGTCATTTGTTATTAATGAATCAAATTAAGTATGACTTTAGCCCACATGCAAGTTTTATGTCACTAGAGTCATATATCTTAAGCATGGTTTTATATTGGTAAAACGTTAATTATGTTAATTAGTCACAAAAAATTTGGATTATAAGCATGTACGGTAATTTTTATGCAGTTATGCAATCTGTGAATTTCTCTGATGTTAAGTGCGATATTCACGAACTAAAGGGTGATAACCATAAGGAAAGACGAACCACCTCCGATCAATGAAATCAACATTCCTGATGAGGTTGATCTTTATGAAAAGTGGGAGCGATCTAATCGTCTCTAAGTAATGTTCATAAAGACTAAAATCTCTGCTGGTTTCGAGGTTCTGTCGAAGAGCATAAAAATGTTAAGGCATTGTTGAAGGCTATTGATGAGCAATTTGAGACTTTAGATAAAACACTAGCCAGCACCCTAATTATGAATTTCCATCAATGAGGATTACTACTGTGAAAGGTGTGTTTGAGCATATCATACAAATGAGGGACATTGCGCCTCAATTAAAGACTCTTGAGGTTGAGATGTCTGAGTCTTTCCTTGTGCACTATATTTTGAACACTCTTCCATATCAATATGGGCCCTTTAAAATATCCTACAACACACATAAGGATAAGTGGTCAATTAATGAACTCATGACCATGTGTGTTCAAGAGGAAGGAATACCTACAATGGAAAAGAGTGAAAGTGCGTTTATGGCAACGGAAAGAAAGGACATAAACCAAGGAAAATGGAAAGGTAAAGGTAAAATACCGCCTCAAGGTGAAACAAAAAGGAATATGAGTGTTTCTTCTGTAAAAAGAAGGGACACCTGAAAAAAGATTGCACCAAATTCAAGAAATGGCTTGAGACGAAAGGTAATCTAATCTCATTATTCTGTTATGAATCTAATATGGTTGATGTTATCTAAAACACATGGTGGATTGATTCTGGTTCTACAATCTTTGAATACCTTGCAGGGTATGCAAAACCTAAAGAAACCAGTGGAAAGTGAGCAATGCATTAATCAGGAAACAAAATGCGCTCACATGTGGAAGCGGTTGGAACATGCAGTCTAGTTCTAAGCAATGGTTTATTTTGAAATTAGAAAAGACATTATATATTCCAAGTTTTTCTAGGAATTTAATTTCAGTTTCAAGACTCGTACCATTGGGTTATTCCTTTAATTTCTCAAAAACATCTTTCAGTTTATATTATATATCTGATCTAGTTGAGAATGGTACATTGTATGATGGTCATTTCTCTACTGATTTACAAAATAATGTCACTTATAATACTATGCATGTTTACACTTGTGAAACGATGTGTTATGAATGAGGATTCCTCTATTTTGTGGCACCTGAGATTGGGTCATATCTCCATAGATAGGATTAAGAGATTAGTAAATGATGGACTACTTAGTACTTTGGATTTTACTGATTTCAGTACTTGTGTTGACTGCATTAAAGGAAAGCAGACCAACAAGTCCAAGAAAGGTGCTAAGAGGAGTACAAACATATTAGAAATCATTCACTCAGATATTTGTAGTCCAGTAACGGACTCGCATGCTCCGAAATACTTCATCTCTTTCATTGATGATTATTCACGATATATGTATATCTACTTGCTTCAGAACAAGAACGAAGCACAAGACGCATTTAAAGTATTTAAGGCCGAAGTAGAGAAACAATGCGAAAAACAAAAATAAGATCGTGAGAACATATAGAGGTGGAGAATATTATGGTAGATACACCGAGGATGGACAAGCATCCGATACATTTGCGAAGTTTCTTCAAGAACATGAGATAGTTGCCCAATACACCATGCATGGTTCTCCGGACCAAAATGGTGTAGCAGAAAGAAGAAACCGAACTTTAATGGACATGGTGAGAAGTATGCGAAGTGACTCCAAGCTTCCTGAATCCTTGTGGACTGATGCTCTTAAAATGGTAGTGTTATATTAAACCGAGTTTCAACTAAAGTTGTCCCAAAGACACCATTTGAATTATTCAAAGGTTGGAAACCGAGTTTGCGACATATGGGGATGCTCGTCTGAAGTAATTTATATCCCACAAGAAAATAAACTAGACCCAATGACCATTAGTGGGTATTTCATTGGATATGCCGAAAGGTCTAAAGGTTATAGATTCTATTGTCCATCTCATAGCACTAGGATTGTGGAATCAAGAAATGCGAAGTTTCTTGAGAATGACTTGATTAGTGGGAGCGATCGATTCCAATACATTTGTTTCTGAAAGGAATCATATTGATGCTCAGACTTCCAATAATGAGAGATTGATTATCATTCGCTACACTCCTCAAGTTCAAACGGGTGTTGGACAACCAATCGTTGAAGTTCCACAAGCTGCTGATAATATTCCAATAGATCAAGATGTTCAAGAATTGCCAGAAATTATTGAACATCCGATTGAACAACATGATCCTCAGGAAAATGTTCATACAACATTAAGGATATCTGTTAGAATAAGGAAATCAGCAATACCTAGTGATTATGTTGTATATTTGCAAGAAGTGGACTATAATATTCGAGCCGAAAATGATCCTAAAACGTTTTTACAAGCCATGAATATTAAAGAATCAAGTTTATGGTACGATGCCATGAAAAATGAGTTGAATTCTATGGCATCTAATGGAGTGTAATATCCGGAATAATTATAAATTGTTAAATGGATTTAATTATGATGTTTATATGGTGTGTCGAGATTTAATTCTTGGATATCAGAATTTGGACCGGAGTTGAGATATATGATCTCGAGATTGAATTTATAATGCTAATTAAATTCAAGGAGATTCTTAAATATTTGGGAATTGTATTTTCGACCAGAGTTGGAATAAATAATTGTAAATTGAACTTGTGATGTAAATTAACTTTAAGATGGGTTTCTTGCAACAATAATAAACCAAATGATTTAATTTGAAATAATAAAGAAATTAGGGGTGAAATATTATATTGGTGGATAGGGATTTAAGTGGACACTTTTTCCCCTCATTCCTCTCCCACACTAAATCGAGAACCCACCTTCTCCCCATTCCTCTCCATCGCGATTTTCGCACAGCAAAAGACAAGGATTTTCGAAATCCTTCAATGATTCCTTCAAGGCATGGTGTGTATGTTTCTATTATTCATCTTCCTTTAATTTATGGTGTTGAAGGATCGATGCTACTACTGTGTTAGCGTGATATTTGGGGCGATTTTGTGAAGTTTTTGTTCGAAAATCAGCTGCTATTTGGGTGCAAAATCCCCACTGTTTTAGGCTCAAAAATCTTACTTTAAAGTGGTTCAAGGTTATGCTAGATGGTGGTTTAGGTTGTGGTTCGATTTTTGCTGCTGTGTGTGTGTTAATGTGTGTCACTGTGTGCGTATGTGTGCTGATTGTGTGCGTGCGTGAGCTAACAATACTGATTAAATCTTCTTGCTGCCATTGTGGAGTTCTTTCCTACTCTAAATTTGATGTCATTGAATTGTTCATGACTGGTTGTGGAACCATGGCTGGTTTCAACCATTTTTCATGCACTGCTGGTTCAATGCGTGCAGTATGTGTGAGTGGTGCGTGCAGTGTGTGTGTGGGTGGCGTGCAGTGTGTGTGAGGGTGTGTAGACAGGGGCGTGTGTGTGCCGACCTTGTGCCTAGGGTGCGTATTTTGGGTACCTTGGGGAGGGAATCTTTGTTGATATTTGATTTGCTTCTACCATTTAAAAACATGTTTATAAGGTGTTTGATTTTATGCTTCAATGGTGTTAGCAAGTGGATTGTAGTGGAAACTTTTCCTCCAATTTAAAAACACTATAGTACCTTGGTAGATGTTGAGCAATGACCTGCTATACTTATATCCTTCAGCATGCGTAGTGGGTGAATGAATGAAATAGATAAATGTTGGTGTGTGTTAGATCATGTAATATAGTGTATGGGGATGTATATGCTTGAATGTGTGCCATAACATGTATTATTGATTATGTCACTTTATTAAGTTACTAATCTTAATAGTGAGTTCTAAATCAAGAATTTTGGAATCCAATGCATATTTAATTTGTTAAAGTTGAATTTAATCAAATAAATGACTTTATGTTGGGATTAAGAGAATTAGATTTAAAAAGGGTAGAATCTCGTATCTACATGGATCCTTTCTTTCATGTCTTGGTTTGAATCACCTCGTGTGGGTTTGAATGTTTGGAATATGTTAATTGGCTTAATTGGATTGTTTTAGTTAGACACTAGTTGGATATTATTATGCATACGCCCTTGCACTTCCTTTCCCTCTGTTGAACTTGTGTGTCTAGTGAACTGCTATGTGAGTTGGGCGTGATCTTGCACGTATGGGTGTGTGTATCCTGCATCATGTGTGTGATGTAGCGGATGGTGGGAGATGATGGGGTTTTGCATTACCAATGATATATCATTATTAATGTGAGGATGTGTGCATCCAAAGTATTGATTATGATTTGATTCATAATATTGAGTTATTGATTTATGATATGGATATGAAAGTAAGAAATATATGATGGCTATGAATTGCTTTGATTTCGAGCTAATATTGAATTGATATTCGATATAGACTCTACAGGAGACTTCGGACGTTGATGGTAGCTTGTTCATGTTGTCTACTATAAGGTACGTGGTGACGTGCAAGCGGGTATATCTAGTATCTATACATTCATGTATACATGTAATTTTGAATATAATGTTTCAGGTAAGTGTTTGACTTTAATAATTGAGTTTCATATACGAGTTATGGTGGACACGTAGTGGTACGTGATCCAATTATACTTGTTGTGTAGTGATGCCGTGGGCATGAGCGATATGAGAAAGTATCGAGAATGAGATAGTGGGATAACCAGGTTTACATTGATGTTGAACTATTTATGTTTGAGCATAAATAATATATTGTTGTTGTATTGAATTCATAAGCGTTGTTGAGTATCATATTTTCAGTGATAATACTAAACTTGACATTATGAAGGTGCGTGAGTTTGAAACAGGAACAGTGTGTGGAAGCTATACAAATTCGGAATTGTACAGGGAGTATATTTTATGAGTTTTGAATAATCTAAATTGTTGCATTATGATTTTGTATGTTGATTTGTGATTGAATATTGAGTTGGAGTGTGCTCACCTTGTGTGGGGGCTGTTTCTGTTGAAACAGGTACAACAGGTACGATGCTGCCTTGGGGTGCTAGGCCCGAACCTTGTTGGATGATGCTTCCAGAAGCGTAGTATGAGATTGAGCTGATATACGAGGTTGAGCTGATGGTATATGTTAATTATGCATCTGGATGAGTATCTGTTATTCGTTGCTCTTCTTTGAGCACTTGTGTCTGTATATGGACTGTATAAGGGTGTTGAAACCCACTTTTGATGTCTTATTAGTGTGGTGTTTTCTCTGGCTGAGAATTTACTTAGAGTTAGTATTATGTTTTAGTAATGTGTTTGTCCCTAGTTGGGAGTTATTATTAGTGATGTGTTTTTATTCCCGGATAACTCAGTTTATGGGGAGACTCTGCCCAAATTTTTTTAAAAAACCCACAATATAAAAGTGGTGTAATGGGGATAGTAATGGGCGAAATCTTTGAGTCTATTTGTTGGTAGAGATAATCATATAATGTTGAACATTATTTATGTCATGGGATTATGGGAAACATGTAATGATTCTTTTTAAAGAATGAAAAGAAAATGAAAAATTTATACACATACGACGTCATAAATAAACTAATGACGAGTTTAAGTGTTGGGGTCTTACATGGAGTCTGGGATCTTGTTAAGTTGCATGATGGTGTAAAAGCCATAGGATGTAAATAGGTCTATAAAACAAAGAAAGACTCATTAGGCAACATTGAAAGATATAAAGCATGACTCGTTACTAAATGATTTACTCAAAAGGAATGAAACGACTACAAAGAGACTTTCTCTCCTGTATCAAAGAAATATTCACTTCGTATTACCATGGCATTAGTTGCACATTTCGATTTGAAGTTGCAACAAATGGATGTGAAAATGGATGTGAAAACAACATTTCTAAATGGAGATCTAGAGGAAGAGGTTTACATGAAACAACCAGAAGGATTCTCCTCTAGCGGTAGTGAGCAATTGGTGTGCAAGCTCAAGAAATCAATATATGGATTGAAACAATCTTCCCGTCAATGGTATTTGAAATTTCATGATGTTATCTCTTCATTTGGATTTGTAGAGAACATTATGTATCAATGTATATACCAAAAGGTCAGTGGGAGTAAGATTTATTTCCTTATTCTGTATGTAGATGACTTTTTACTTGCAACCAATGATAAGGGTTTGCTACATGAGGTGAAAAAATTTCTCTCTAACAACTTTGATATGAAAGATATGGGCGATGCTTCTTATGTCATGGGCATTAAGATATATAGAGACAGAATGCAAGGAATTATAGGCATATATCAAGAGGCCTATATCAACAAAGTTTTAGAGAGATTTCAGATGAAAGATTGTTCACCAAGTATAGCTCCCATTGTAAAGAGTGGCAGTTTCAATTTGAACCAATGCCCGAAAAACGATTTTGAAAGGGAACAAATGAAGAATATTCCTTAAAGGGACCAAAGGGTACATGATTATGTATAAACAAATTGATAATCTGGAAGTAATTGGCTACTCTGATTCGGACTTCGATGGCTGTGTTAATTCACGAAAATCAACATCAGGATACATTTTTATGTTTGCTGGTGCCCACTATGGAATCTGAGTTCGTATATTGTTTTGAGGCTACATCGCATGGTGTATGGATGAAGACTTTCATTTCTGGAGTTAGAGTATTTGGTTCGATCTCTAGGCCTTTGAAGATGTATTATGATAATTGGATGCAGTTTTATGGCTAAGAATAATAAAAGTGACAGTTGAAGCAAGTATATCGACATCAAGTATCTGGTCATAAGGAAACGTGTTAAAGATAATATAGTGGTTATTGAACACGTTAGTACCGAATTAATGATTGTTGATACCGAATTAATGATTGTTGATCCTTTGACAAAAGGCATGCCACCACTAAAAATTAAAGATTATGTAGAAAGAATGGGACTTGGTTCCTCTATGTGAATTTCATTATAAGAACGAATGTTTGAGAAACCCTGTTAGTGATATTCTCATATTTTGACTTGTGTACACATTTATTTTGAGAATATCATTGATGTTTGGATCTTGAATAAACATATGGTTTATTAATAAGTCGTATGGTCTAGTACTTGAGAAACATGATGCATTGTGATACATGGAAGATAATACTCGTATTCAGAGAACCTATCGGCATGATTTAGGTATTTTTGTTACTTACTGTGGTGAATGGTAAAAAAATATATGGAGCAAGTAGGAGAATGTTGGTAACATATGAATAAAGTTGGTAACATATGAATAAATGTTCATTTAGTGGTCCATTTAATTTTACATTCAATTTTTCACTTCATATCCCATGTCATAACTTCTGAAACTAAGGCTCTTTGATGGTATGAGTTTAGCCTATAATACTTCATTTTTGGCCCTAAGCCAACAATCCATTTTCATACACAAATACACCATCTAAAGTGGGACTGTGAAGACTTAGAAGAACCAAAAACTAGAAGATCTTTGGAGCAAAAAACAATGACTAGAGGTATAATATTTATCCATTTTATTCCGCATTTGATCTAACAAAATGATTAGATCAATAAGAAATTACTTACAGCTTAAAGACAATTTTTTACAAGGCTTATTATAAATATTTGCTAGATAAAAACATGAAATTCAATCATAAAACTCAATTTTTATGCTTCAAAATTTTTTTAACTAATATTTTTTTTAAAAAAGCTAGTTTCCAGGGTGGGGTTGGCAGGTCTGGTTTTTTTCATTTGCGGGGCTGATTCTGGGTTTGGTCGAACCCACCCCATCACCTTCCTGGGTAATATTTTCGAAGATGATGTCTGGGTCAAATGAGAGGATTATCCTGATCCCTAAGGGAGAATCGAGGCAAATAATATTTGTCGAACAAAAATTGTTTTTTTAAAAAAATCTGTTGGTTAAAATATGTGTGGTCCTAAGTGTAACACTACGTATATTTACTCAAGTTGGCAATAGGCAATTTTTGTATATCGACTTTGTTTCTCCTTTAATCTTAGGGATTATTTATCAAATTATTGTTTTTTAATCAAAAAATTCGAAATTACCGTAACATCAAAATTGTTTACAAAATTACTGTAACTCGTTTGTGAAAAAAAATTAGTTCTAGCCAAAAAAAATTTTATTTTTGAAACTCGTTTGTACAAGAAACGAGTTATAAAAAAAAATTCTAAAACTTGTTTTTTGTAAAAACGAGTTAATGGTAAAAAAATTTATTATTTAATTTTTATATTTTGATTTTAAAATTACTTTTCATATTTATTATTTTAAATAAAAAATTGAAATATTAAATTACAAAATAAAAAAAATGATAAAAAGTAACATTTGATTGGCTTATTCTATTACATTTATTGAAAAGTAACATCAAACTATCTACGTTGACGATTCCCTAAATTCTCTACAGTGTCACATCTAGGGGTCGTGTAACTCTAGTACGTCCTCTAACCTAGGGGTGGGAAACGGGTTCGGGAATTCGGGTCCCGACCCGATCCGATCGGGTATTTCCCGATCGGGTCGGGATAATCGGGTTTTTCGGGATAATCGGGTATTACCCGATCGGGTGGTGGCGGGTTCGGGACGGGATTCGGGTAGGGGTTTGAGAGAAAATTTGTTCGGGTTCGGGTACCCGAACCCGATTTCCTATTAAAAATAAAAAAAATATTTTTTTTAGGTTTAAATCTAAAGAGCGTTTCTTTAAAAAAAATAAAAATAAATAAAAATTCAAGGTTCGGGTACCCGAACCCGATTTCGGGTACCCGAAACCCGAATTTCGGGTACCCGACATATTCGGGTTCGGGTTCGGGTATGCCTTTAGTAATCCCGATACCCGATTACCCGAACCCGAATATCCCGAATACCCGAAACACGTCCCGATTCCCACCCCTACTCTAACCCTCCTAACGATAGGTTGAACACTCATGTCTGTCTGTGAATCTTCATTTGCGTTTTCTTCATTCTGACTTGATGATGAAGTGTATTGTGGTACATCTCTATATGCTGACAACATCATATCACCGTATGTAATAGGAGATATAAAATGTGGACATGGTGGCACATAAGCTGGTATGTTAAGCTCCACGTGTCCGGAGTACGAGGTCGTATGCATGACATTCTCATAGAGAGTAAATGGTGAAAATAATCTGATCTCATGAACGGCCGATAGACCTCCTCCGCCGCACTCATACCATGGAAGACTGGCAAATGAGATGTAGAAGGAGCACCAGTGTCAAATTCTCCAACAGTATGGTGTGAAGTACTCGCCCACCCGGTGAATATCGAAGTAGTAGGTATGTCAACACCAGCAGAAGTACCATCAATTGGCCCACTAAACCTCTGAGACTGTTGGACTGGCTGGACAGGGGATACAGGTTGAGCATTCTGATGTACTCTATTGTTGAGAACGTTCATTGCATTATCACCAACATAAGTGTAACGATTCAGTAGTGAATTACAAGCCATTAAATCATCTCGAGGTCTAGATCGAGCACTTATGCTCTTGGATGCCAATTGGTCAGCCTGAAATATAAAGAATAATTATTCGGTTAACATAATATATATGTTTGGATTATAGTGAATAATAAACAAGAATAATTTTTAATTACATACCACAAAAGTTATAATGGATGCGTTCCCAGGTTGATATCTCATACTTTGAAGGCTGTCAAAAGGCGATATCAACCTACGAGTAATTCTATCATACCACTCCATATATCCGTCCTCAGTGGTGATAGAAGAAATTATCAGTGGTCCCTTAGCAAAACCCCACTCTCATTCTGCCACACTGTAATATATTGTGAATGACAAGCCGACCGGTCAAATCCAGATCGTCCCCGACGACCATATCTATGTAGATGTGAATGTCGATTTCGTGCTGGAGTGGCAGGTATATGTTGTATCATCTCAAACTGTCGTAGTACTCTATCATGATAGTGCCACTCAACATATGCATAAAATATAAGTGGACATATGGTCGTCCATAAAAAGGGTGCACAATCCCGTGGTAAGTCCTCATAATACGGTGTTGTCGTATCATATGGTTGCCATATAAACTGTGATCATAAATTAATACTCGTAAATAGAAGTTTGTTCGATTAGTTCATATTACGTAAATACATTTAAAGTACGTCTAACCTGATGTGGCACCATAAGATCAAGTATATCACGAAATAGCCGCACTGAATGTCGAGCTGTCCGACAATAACTCATGGCGGCATTCCAACTGCCAAATTTTAATGTAATGGAATATAATATATCATGCATGTAAAATTTAAAAGATTTAAATTAATTATTTTACCGTGCATCATACGGAGGCCTAGGAAGTGTGAAATCAAACTCATTGTATTGCCATTCATCCATGTTTACATTGATGGCATTGACATCCAGTCTAATTGGTGTTATCCGGGACCATGCCCAAATCTGTAGTAACTGCAATGGACGCTGGATCTTGACTTCATAGATGTCGTGCAAAGCTCTCGATATAAGCACGCCAATACAACACTACCCCAACTGTATCTTCTTACATTGTCAATATCCGCTAGTATTCCCAAATATAGAAGTGGAATGATATTTCCAGTAGTATTTTGGCACATAATACCCCCCAAAAGCATGAATGCACATGCACGAGTGTACTGCACAACTTCATTATCATCACTATTATCATTGATCGGCTGTGCTCTCATGTATTCTTCCAATCCCTTAATCTTTACACAACCCCCGCTGATCTCACCCTCTTGGGCAATGTATCCCAATGTCTCCTCAATATAACTATGCCACTCTTCTTCAGACATCTCAATATCCTGATCTATGACATGACAACCGAAAACTGGAAGCCCCCATATCACAGCGACATCATGTAACGTAATGTTGCCTCACCTACTTGGAAGTGGAAAGTATGTGTCTCCGGACGCCACCTCTCTACCAGAGCAGTGATAAGATGATAGTCATCACGGAACTAACCACATCTGTATACACCATAAAAACTTATGTACTGTAACATTCTCAGTACCCTCGGATGTGGCCGATCGAACGAGGTCTCTTGTTCCTTAAATATAGACCAGAAAGGACCATCTGCGTGCCTACAATGTAGAGTAGCATCGAGTGAACCCTCAAACACAATCTCAGATCTATGATGCGACTGCATTGTCAACACAGTATTATCATGTGGCCCATAGTGCATCTGTGAATCCATTTTACCTAATTACACAAAATAATGTTATATAATAAATAATATAGTACGATTAAAATACACTCATCATCCTAATAGTAATAATAATAATAATAATATAATAATAATAAAAAATAATATATATTTATATAATAATAATAATAATTAAAAAAATACTAATATATACTAATAATAAAATAAATAATAATAAAAATATATAAAATAATAATAATAATAATTGAAATCAAATAATAGGTAATTTTGTTTAAAAGATAGATTAAAGTGGGATATAATGAGATGATGTATTTCAAATCAAAAGAAATATGTGATAAAAATTAAACTAAGGATCTCATAAAAATTAAAATCAAAAGGAACTGTACGTGCAAAATAAGATACTTATAGTATATCTTCAAATTCTAGTAACCAAAATCCATAGCTGATTCCGCTGTTGCCGAGGAGAATGAGAACCGATGAGAATGAATTGAATGTGTGTAAAAATAAATGCAGGGTGTGAGGATGGAGCAATGTTTATTATATAAGCAAAATTTTTGTCACGGGTTTTTTGCTGAAAAAGCTGAACTCGTTTCTCTGAGCAAAACTGAACTCGTTTCTCAAAGAAACGAGTTTAACTTTTTTAAAAAATATATATATTTTTTGGAACTCGTTTCTCAGCTTTTTATTAAAACAATATATTTTTAGAACTCGTTTCTCAGAGAAACAAGTTCAACTTTTTTTATTAAAAAATATATTTTCTAGAACTCGTTTCTTGTACAAACGAGTTTCGAAAATAATTTTTTATTTTTTTTTGGTTAGAACTCGTTTGTCAAAAAAACGAGTTACTATAATTTTGTAAATGATTTTTATGTTACGGTAATTCCGAATTTTTTGATTAAAAAAACAATATTTTGATAAATAATCCTTAATCTTAGAGGCAACTATTAATATTTTGATTTGATTCTGAGAAAACTGAACGAGATCTCACGCACATTGTCTGCCAGAACGTATCCCTTCTTTCCTCCATCTTCTTTTTTATGTTTTTTATTAATAAAAAAACACGCACACACATATATATACTCATGGCACGGTCATGGTGCTAATGGACCGGGTCCGGACCGGAGCCAACCAATCCCGGAGCATAGCGATTAGAACCAGATCAATCCGATTCCGATTCCATGGCCTAAGCCATGGATCCAATCCGATCCGTTGACCCGGATAGGATACCCGGAGTGGTTCCGGATTGGACCGATTACAATCAACCGGTCCGCTTTTAATATATATATATGTGTGTCAAAATGTTTTTTAAAAATTTCTAAATATCTTGTTCAAATAATACAAGAATTGTGATGAAAATATACACTTTATTGGATATGAAAAGCTTGAGGTAAAATCTACTGAATTTGAAATTAATAAAAAAAATTATATTATTCATCATAATTGATTAATATAGTTTTCGCAAATTCTGCTTCATCTTCGGAACTTTGGTTGCCGAACTCATCGACTCATCCTTATCTTTTATTCATTCGCTCAGCATCTAACCAATCTTTGAGCAATGTAAGCATGCACAAAGAATATGCTTTAAGTGAAGTTTTATGGTCTCCAATGATTTGACCACAAGCTGAGAATGCCGACCCCGATGCGACACTGGATATTTGAACCGCATTAACGTCTCTAGCCATTTTGGCTAAAATAGGATATTGTCTAGCGTTTACCTTCCACCACTTCAGTATGTCAAAAGTTCTATGGTCTCCAAGAAGAATAGTAATTCATTCGACGTGGTAGATGCCACTTCGCTTCCTCTCAGCTTCTTTCTGCCAATGCTCCTCAACAAATTAATCCCTCCACTTCTTGACTGTGTAGGGTCTTCTTTCTCCTGTGATGATGATCATTGTACCTGTTCAGAATGATACAAGACGTCGTCAACATCCTTCCTCAAAAATTTAGAGTAATATCAAAGGTGACGATGCCTTAACTAGGACCTAAAAATGTAGATATGCAGTGCACATATGGTATATTTTCCCAATATTTTTTAAAATTTAGCCTCCATGAGATGTACAAATTGTGTCAAATCATCATTGTCTCTAAATTCAATAAATTTTACAAAAAATATTAAATACAAGGGGAAGAAACTAATGAGAAATAGGATAAGAAATATTAGAAAAATGATATGTTGCTTCTTTAAAAGTAGATAACAAAACAGTACATTGAGTAACAAAAGATCAATCATAAGGACACAATAAATAACTATCATCACTCTCAGGCATTTGATAATTATTGTAGAAAGCAGTTAAAGCATTCGGACGATGTAACATAGATTCTAACATGTTATGCAAAGAATCCATCGAGTTTCTATGAATAGTGGGAAAAGAGACATTGACTTGTACAAGTAAGTCATTTTACATATTTTACAAACAACAACAGATTCGTTCATACCTGATTTTGTAACCATGTCGAAATGATTCCAAACATTGCTTCTTTTGGGACGGTTACTCGGGCGACTCGCAGCTGTAGTAGTTGCGGATGACCCGCCTTGCGTCGGATTTTGTGGTGCGGCAGGTTCTACAATATGTTCCGCTTCTTCGACATCGCAAGCATCAACGAACTGGGCAAAATAATCATAATTTTCTAGTACTGTAGGTGAAATTGAAGAAGCACGACCACCGGTAGAAGAAGATGACATCGTATTGGAAATAACTTTTCTCAACAAAACTAATAATAATATGATAATAACAAACTTATAATAAAATAATTGTATGGAATTAGATGATATTGGATGATAAAATGAAAGAATATGAATGTTTGGAAGTTGGATGAAATTGGTTAGAAATTATTGGGTATTTATACGAGAAATATTTTTTTACGACATTAAAAAAAAAATTTTAAAAAAAAATTTCGGTTCCGTTGGAACCGAAATCAGCGGTTCCGATCCAATGGAACCAATTTAATCTGGGTTTTTGATGTGACTAGAAATAGACACATCTAGTATGCTTAATTGTTTACGATTTGGTATATTTTGATGGATAAATTGATACATATGCTACCTAATCGTATATTTTTGTAAATGTAGGAAAATGTGTTGAAATCAAGCTAAAATGATGAAAGAATGAGTAAAGTGAAGAAAAGAGGAAAAATCTGGAATCCAAGACACATGTTGCTCCTTTCTCCTCAAATGTATATATGTTCGAGCCAAGTTTTGGAAATGTGGTCATAGAAAATTGTAGAACTTTGAGTTATCTTCGCGTGAACAGCTGATTCGTCGAATTCAGAGTTCGTATGAGAAAGTTATGGCCAAAATACGAAACTCGCCAGAAAACGTTGAGGCTCGGCGATCGATCGCCGAGACAATCTGCCTGAAAAATAAAGGCTAGCGATCGATCGCCAGCAGAGTTTTGGAAAGCTTGGATTCTTGATTTCTTTCCTTCCTACATGGATTCTAACCTACCCCTCAGCTTCCAAGCCTATATACTCGAAATTTCAGCCTCATTGGGAGAAGAATTCAGACTTTAGAACATAGTTTAGACATTAGAATAATTTTACTCTCAATTGTTGAAGAACGCTACGAAGATCGAAGCGAATGCGGGATTGATGACCTCGACGAGCGGAGATCGGATTAGTTTTCTTTCATTTGTTTTTATTTATTGCTTTATCTTAGATTATGTCTAACTAGTTTTATTTCTTGGTTGAGGAAGACAAATCCTTGGATTTTATTTATCTTGGGGAGATTCTTATGCTTTAATTACCAATTTTATTGAGTATCAAGAGTTTTTCTGATTTTATTGATATGATTGTTGTGTTTGTTTAGTGGATTGACAACCTAGTAACTTGCATGAAATCTAATGCTAAATTAGATATAAAATACGGAATCGTTTGATCCCTCTAATTTACGAAGCAATTAAGATTGATGAATTTCGCTTGTGAGTTTGTTAAATTCTTAGGAAGAACACTTGACTAGATTAAACATAGACACTTGTATTATGTTGTTTAGCTTCATCGATCTCACTAGTTCATATGCTATCATCAATTTAAATCTTAATCGCTTGTATTTTGATTGATTGTTTGATAAGGGTTAAATTAGAACGCTTGGGCTACTTAACTAAACGTAAGGTGAGATAGGACTTTGATTATTGGATCAAACGTCTAACGATGAATATTCATATGAAAAATTGAGTCTTTTGTGAATCGATGAAATAGATGATAATTCCAAGGAAGAGTCGACAGATACCAAGAATCGCTTTCATTAGTTTAATAATTAGTTTAATCTTTAGTTTTAATTTTAATTAGTATAATTCATTCACAACCCCATCTTTTATTGTTTTGATTTTGATTTTCATTGACACAAAGATTCACACCTAATCGTGGGATCGATCCCTACTCACACTACTACATATTGTTATCAGTCTTGAGGATTGAGTGGGGTTAATTTGTGCGTACACGATAAGCGCACACTAGTTTTCCCCGGATCAGATCATGGTTCGGAACCGGATTAACAGGTTCTTTTCGATTTGGTTCCGTTTTGGACCCGGTTTCGGTCCGATAAGCATCATGATGGCCCAGCCAGGTGGTAAAATTCCCACCGTCCCTTTTAGACTAACTCGAGTTTGAGTCTGGACAGTGGCCCAAAAATATTTACAGATCTCCCTTCTCATATAAAAAAAAAAACTTATTTAAAACAACTTATATGTTCATTTCTTACAAACTGTTTTATGAGCTTATAGACTATAAATTCTTATTATTATTATTATATATTTTTTAGAGGAGTAGCGGCTAAATATTTTTCCGCTACTGTGAGACTCGAATTCGAGCTTCTCCAAAGTGGATGTGAGTTTTTACAAGCTGTGTTAGGCTCAGGAGCTCACTGTAAATTCTTATTTTAAAAATAAGATATTATAAAATTTGAATAAAATGAGATAATATAGCGTAAATATCCAAAATAATTATCTAAAATTTAAAAAGTTTCCCCATTTTTTCGATTTTTCATTATTGTTTGTTTGAAAACTCAAAATTTTTAAATATAACACACATCAACCAAATTTCGAGTTCCTAAGGGCATCTCCAACCAGCGCCATTTTTTTGGCTCTGGTCAGAGCTCCAACCGGATGCCATCCCCAGCGCCAGGGATGGCGCCCGTTACAGTAGCTTTGGTGTAAAATTTTACTTCTTTCTTTTTTAATTTTTTTTTTGTTTTGTTTTGTTTAAAATGAATGTTATTATTTGTGGATGCGGTAATTAAATTCGGTGTATTGGTTTTAAAAAAGCAAAACGTGGGTTTACTCTTTAATTTGCAATTTCTTTAATTATTTAATAATAAAATGAAAATAATTAATAATACTAATAATAGGATTATTTTAATATATTAATTAATTAATTATATTTTTAAGATTATAATAAATATATTTTAAAAAAATTGTTAAAAACAAGAAAATTAAATTTATTTTCTAATCCTCATGATTAATATGTAAACTATTAAATTTAAGACCATGTGAAAATAATAAATATTACAAAGATCAATTCAACATGAAATAAAATACAATCAATAAATATTAATAAAGTAATTATTATAAATGAAATTAAAATTGTAATAGATAATTGATTGAATAAATTATTATAAATGAAATTAAAAGAAATATTCTTTTTGGAGTAAAGTTTAGAGTAAATTGGATGGAAATGTGTTTTATGTTTTGTGCAGAAATTACACTATTTTGGTGCAAAACTTGAGCTAAAATAAAGTTTTGGGTTGGAGATGGAGATGGCCTAAACAGATAAGCATATTGTAGGTTCTACCAAACTCAAAATCTTTGTTTCATTTTATTTTGACTATTTGATTCAAATTTTATCATCAGAGCATCCATTAATATATTTTTCTTATGTCAAATTGAATTTTTCAGGGTTTTATGAAATCTAATAGTTTCCAAGAAAAGGGATTTTCTTTGTTTCCTGAATGGGATTGACTGACTTGGGAAAGAGTTGGAAACTATGCTCAAGTTTCCGAGCAACTTTTGCTAGGTTAATTTGACAATCGATTCTCTTATTCCAAATATTGGTCTACCAACTAGAACAAAAAATAATTCTTTACAAATATATAATACATGCATCATTTATTAACGTTGCATTGCTTTCACAATACATGTTCTATGTATTTACATCCTAAAATCACAAAAAATTATTGTTGGATTTATATTTAGAAGATGACAAAACAATTGGAAATCTAAAACATTTAAAGATGAAGAACTCAAAGCATTAAAGATACTTTTGAGCATTCATTGAACGTATTTACCAGCATTTAAAGCACCTAAAAGCTTCGGAGCATAACCTTGCTGCTCATATCAAAGAACCGTTGAATTGATATATCGGATCTTTTAGGATCACTTGTACTTATTGTTTTCGCTCTATTTTTGTGCATTTGAGCTTTCGTTGAAAGTGAACATTTGTAACTGTCAGATAATTTTATCTGAACAAATTGAAAGTTTGGAGTTTTAAACTAGGGTTTCAGTGGCAAAAGTGACATCGACTGGAGTGAGATTGTACAACAGTATTGTAAATTCAAAGTTTTCTAGTGAAATTATTCCTGAAGCTAATATCTAGATCAAGTTTTTTCAAAGACAATATCTGGTATTGTGTATATTCACCAACTCTAAATACATCATCAATCCTAAAAAGTGGCATCAGAGCAGGTATTTTCAATCTATAGTATCTCTGAAATGATGACATCATTTAATAAAATACAGATGTTTTCCAAATAAGAATATGATGACTGCAAAGTTCGTATGTAGTAACATCTAGTTCCGACCATTTGGACTTATTAACTAGACTAATCATTGTTGCATGTCTTTCATGTATGATCACTTATAGTTCTTGCACTTGGGTCATGGCAGGTTTGGAATCAATCATCTTATATTCTAGGAATCGTCCGACTATGATGCATCCTCAGATCGATATTTCCTATCAAGTGTTTCACTTAACTCTTTTTTGGTTTCATTTAACTATACATGTTGTATATTGTATTATAAAGTCAACTGAGAATATAGTTCTTACATAGGAACTCACTTTGATTCCAGCCATCAACCGCAGCCATCTTTTGAGTATCGGTTACTCCTCCATAACCCTTGGGGCATCATCGATCAAAAATCTTGTTAAATTCTATATTGTCAAGTAAAACATCATTTGTTGCCAACATTTGAGTCCATTGATTTTTTTGGGACTTTTTCCATGAAGAATGGTAGTTGTTGTTGCACTTGTAGATGCCATTTTGGTTCCGATGTCGTTTTAAGATCTTTGGTAAATGATGTATGTATCTTTGGGCAATATAGAGACGATGAAACAAAATTATTAGAATGTCGAGACAAGAGTTTACTATATATCTTTAAAACTCGAGTTTTATAAACCACAAAGGTTTAAAGAACCTACCGGAAAAGATGACCAATGCAAATGCAATTTTGATTCTTAAATCTCTCAATATATTTGTTTAATATGCTGAAAGTTGATATTTAAATCAAAATGGGGGGAGTTATTTATATATTAATCCATGATATATCACCAAAAGATACCATCGAAGGTGCAAAGTTTGGCTGAAAATGTGTTGGAGGCGCCATAGTGCCTCCCTTACCTGGGAAATCCCAGGTCGTGTTGCGGGAGCCCTAATGCCTCCCAGTTTGCCTGGGTAATGCTTAGGTGCCCGGAATTTTATGTTTCCCCTCATTGTCATTTGTCCTACTTTTCACAATGTCCTTCGTGCTCCTTTTTAATTCAACAAGCCTGAATCTCCAACAGTTCTTGCTTTTGAAGGATCGAGCTACACACGAGCTGATGAAGATTTTGTTATATAGTCGAATTTGACGATTATTCTAAGCCTTCGAGCTTCTTTCTTTTGTGTTATTGTGTATGTGACTTACGTTTGTGTTAATGTATAATTTATGATACTATTGGAGGTTGTTGTACGTCTCTGACCTATTTTGATTTTTCGTTCCAAGCCGTTTCTCTGGTCGCCTCTCTTCCGCACTTATAAGTTACTTCAAGAAGTGATTGTCTCCTGGTCAAGACATGCATGAGCCATGCAGCACTCTCGAGTGTGAGCATAAAAAGCGGAAGACTTGAGATTTTCAGGTAGAGACAGATTAACTTTTTTTTCCTTCTTTTGTTGAACAATAATGATTTTGTAACAGTTAAGCATTATCACTTGCTATGTTTTATATACAATGCGCCTGTAATCGGTGGTTGGATGTAGGGCCAAGTCGATGTTGGGCCTAGATCGAGTGGCTTTGGTGCTGTGACATTAGGCCCACTAAAGGCGAGTTTAATCAATCTGGGCTCAAGGCCCGTTGATATTGTTGGTGGATTAGAATGTTTTGGAGGAGTTGGATTGACCCGCCTAAAATACCATTATCTTGGATATTATCGCGTAAAATAATTTTTCATCTAGTTAGATCTTATTGTATTATATTAAGTTTCAAGTTATATAAGTTGATTGTATGACAAAGACGGGACTAGTTTCAAGCGGAATCCGAATAAAGGAAGAGCTATAAAGAGCCCTGGTTGACTCAATATATCACTTTAGCTCTCCTCTAGGAGCGAATTCGTCTAACGAGGATAAGTAATTTTAATCAATTTTTTTGTGCGGTAAAAGTTGTATGTTTCGATATTCTCGATCAATCATTAAATTTGTTAAAAACCATTTGATGGTGAACTTAGTCCATGCTTGAATAATTGAGCTCTTTTGTTTTATTTTTCTCTCGAAGGTTGAAAACTTATGTTGATTTAGACTTCTAGATTATGTTTGCTTCATTCATGTCCACACAATTTTCTTTTTCCATATATACATCAATAATAAGCTATCAAAACAGGCTAATTCGACCCAATCCAATACGAGACGGGTTGCGAGTTAGGCAGGTCACCCCCGCCAAAAAATAAAAAATAACAATTTTATAAGATTTTAATGAATTAAAATTATTAACTAAATTTTTAATAAATCAAATTTTAATTATTAATATTTTTTATTGTAAATTAATTAAAATATTAGCCTACGGTCCACCCCACCCAAACAGGCACAACCCACCTCAACCCACAACCCAAACAGGCTGGCACATTTAGGCTGAAAAATTATGTCCCCACATGCCTATTTGGCGGGTCGAGCTTGGCCAATCGACTGCCCAACCCATTTTGACAGCTCTAATAACAATAGTCAGAATTAAAGGGTCAAATTACTAACCCGTATGTGTGTGTGTATGTAGAGTTACATTCAAGAGGAAATTACACATAGGTACAACTTTTCAAAACATGTTTCAACTAAATCTAGAAAAATATTTTCTTTTCAACTAAATACATCTTGTGAGAATCTTCTTTCAACTAAGTTCAATATGAAACCCTAATCTAATTAGTCATTTGATATTCCTAAAACATCATTGTTCTAAAAACCAATTTATAACAGTTGAATTATCTATTCCTCATCGTGAGAGTTGGTGATGGTCGTGTGTGCTGGGAAATCAGTAATGGTGGTTAGGCGAGGAATATGGAGCGGTGGCGGTATTGTGGTGGAGGCGGCGGCGACTCCTTTTGGTTTTGCCAAATGTCATTCTTCTCCAACCACAGAAAACGACGTTTTGTTTCAATTTTGTATGTTGTTTTTATGGGATTTTTTGGATTTAATTAACATTGAACTTTTATTTCAATTTGGTGCACATTATGTGTTTTGTTAAAAGGTCTCTTTAGGTAAACAAATTTTTTTTGTAGCAAATTTGGAAAAGATAAACAACATATCATCTCATTCTAAAGTTTGATTTTTTTTTTTCCACTTTCATTTGTTTATGTACAACATACCAAGTAAAAAATAGACTCTAAAATTCCATTTTCATTTGTTTACATACTATTTTCATTTCTAAACTTTCAGACATCATGTCACTACATTAGTGGAAGGATCTATAATAACATAAACTGTTAGGATCGGGCGAGAGTGTTTAGATGGGGGGGGGGGGGGGGGTGAATGAACACTCCTCCAAAAATTAACTCTTATTGATTTCACTCGGGTTAGTAAATGAAATTTGTTTCTTAACCAGTACTTAAGCAGAACAGACCACTGAAATGAAAGTGCGAAAATGTCTGTTCTTAGCTAGTAAGAACGGTTGATGACTATGAAATGCAAGGTAGTATGAAATGTAAGTAGACGAGATATGTTTGTGGAAGTTCGAAGGCAAATCCTTCTACGTCCCCCCTTCTTCAATCAAGGAAGGATTTGCTAGAAGACTTTGAGTGATACAACTTTTTGTACAACCCCGATTCAGCTGGATTTACCCCACTACAAGACTGAAACTCCTAGTATCAATATGTTCAGATACAATCCATCTGACAGTTACAATCAAATATCACTCTTCTATCTTAGCACAAATACAAAAGATAGAGTAATTTACTCTAAGCACAAATGATCATTTAGATGATCAAATAATACAATAAGACGTGCTTTAAGAACGTTGAGCAGATTGACAAGATAAAATCTTTCAAAGATGGTTCTGCTCAAGAATGAATTTATTAACTTGTAAGCGTGTGTTATTCAGTCTCATGATCGATCAGAATCATCTCCTGAGCATTTAAGTTGCATCCTTATATAGTAGTTTATACCAACGACAATATTTCTTTTTCTGTGCAAGTCTTCACTTTGGTCAGCTTCAGAGCAGACTGCATATTGTCACTTTAAACTTCCTCTGTTCTGTTCTATCGGCGCTTGTCAGAGAATATCTGCTTTGTCTCTTTACTATATAAGGTACTTCAGTTTCCGGTCTATTTCAGCATTAATTACAGCATTAAATGCTTCATTAAATAGCTGTTAGGTAGTTCAAACTGGTAGACAATGTTTGCAGCTATACTAAGTTCTGATCTGATTTGCATCGATCTGGTTGACTCTAGTCTGATCTGCATCGTTCTGATTTCATCGATCTGGTCTGTTTTGACTTCTCGTTGACTCTGATCTGGTACACATCGATCTGGTCATTTTTGTCTTCTTGTTGACTCTGCTCTGGTACACATCGATCTGGTCTGTTTTGTCATCTTTAAAATCCGGAACTAACAAATTCCCACTTTTTGATGATGACAAAACCTAGATCCTTTATTTTTATTCTCCTCATTCTTGTGAGAGTTAAGTTCAAAATAAATGAACTAACTGTCTTCTTTAGTGTTTTAAGGAGTTAAGATCGATTGAGTTTCTTTGTTCAAAACAAATTAACGGACTGAGAAAATGAGACTTTTATAAATACTTTGATGAATACATTAACTGATATTCATTACAAGTAATTTATTTATTTCTCGGCTGAGCTCTCATTTATTTCCTCGGCTGAGCTGACTTCTTTTCCCCCTTTTTAGCATCAGCAAACTCTTGAAGAAATTCGACTATCTGCGTAAGCTGAGCACACATAGCATCTAGACGATTATCTTGAGTGAGAAGGGATTTTGCAACAGCGGTTTTGACTTCTGAAGCCAACTCAATCTGTTCTTTTCGCAGACTAGCCTTGTAGGTTGCTTGTTGGGAGAACAGACTGTTTAGACAAAGCTGGATCGTATTGATGCTTGACATCATTTTGTCCTTGAATGAGCCAAAATTCAGAGATGTAGTCCGCTGACTTTGATGAACTTCTCTCACTCATTGGGAGAGAAAAAGAAAGTTATCAGATAAGTCTCGTAGGGACTTGGCGATTGATGGAGCATCATCAAGATAATCTGGACTTCCTCAGTAGGTTGCACGACCAGTTATGTCCCTTTTGCAGTAGAATCTGAGGGATGTGCGAGGTCGAGCTGTTGTGCAAAATCTTGTAAAGAGACTGAGGTTGTCGTCATAGCTGACTTGCTTTGTTCGGATCGGATCAGCTTGCTGAGACCCGCATAATATAGATTCAAATATTCAAGGTCTGCAGCAGCCTGCTCTGCGTGGGCTGGTGAGCTTGCTCTAGAAAGGTGAGGAGAGATTGATTGGGCAGGCTCCTCTCAGTGTAAGTCCTGAATAATTTCAGGCACTGCGCGTCCCACATCAATTATGTCTTCTATGACAGCATTCTTTGGGGCGGCTGAAGTGCTGATCTGAACATTAGAGCTTGAGGGTGCAAAGGGAGGAAGGATGGTAGGAGGCGCCAATAATACTTCCCTGTCCTCAGCCTCTCCTCAGCCTCTGTAGCAGACGGAATATTAATCATTGGCTGCTCCGCTGACTCTTTAATAGGTTCAGCAGACCTTTGACTCATCTGCTCTGCCTCAGACCATGTTGTGGTTGGCTGACTGGGACTGGTAGGAGGAGTAGAAATATTTAGCCTTTGTCGATGCATTCGGACGGCCATGTGCAGAGTGAGTACGTCCATTTCTAACTGAGCTATAACCGCACTATCTTCCTTGATAGTTGGACTGGTTATATCAAAGTTGTCTTTCTTTGCTTGACAGGGCATTTGCCAGTCTCAGCCTGTGTTTAGCACAGAATAGATCTTTCCGAGTAAAGGCTAGGCGGATATCATCTGTTTCGGTGCCCTGGAGAACTTTTTGTTCCATCTGGTGTAGGCGCTTGAGTTTTCCGAAGAACAGATGAAGGTGATGCACCGTTCTGTACATTATCCATTCATCGAATATAACGGCGAGAGCTTGGACCTTTTCTTCAATGTCCTCCATAGCCAGATCAATTGTTGTTTGTGCGGCTGATTTGGGCTTGGAGGAGGCAGACTCAGTCATTATAGCTTTGCCCTTTCAAACAACAACCGAAGGCTTGATCCCAGATTGGGTGTAGTCGCTCAGTTCTTTAATAACAATGCCTTTGACTGCTGGGATTTTTGACGTTACCCGGGGCACAGCTGTGACCAATTTGGTCGGCACTTGAGTCAGTGGCTTGGCGGGTTGGGTCCGAGGCTTCTTAGGTAAAGGCTTGGTGACAAGTGATGTAGTCGAGGCAGATTGGGTTTCATCTGAGTCAGTCTGGACTGTCAGTTTGCGCTTGACCCTTGTCTTCTTTCCAGCAGCCAGATCTTCAGCCAAACGATCAGAAGGAGTGGGGGGAGCACTCTTTGAATTGAGTAGAGCCAATCCCTTGGGATTAAGGATTTTGAAGGGATTGAGTGCTGACGGTTTCCCCAGCTCGATGTTCGTAGATTCCAAAAGCTTGCTTAGTGGAACAGCGAAACAGACAGCCTGCTTTGCTGAAATGAACGTCTCCAACAGAACTCCAAACAGAATAGCTGACCAATTCACCTTCAGTCCGGAATGGATAGCAGCCATTGCTCCGAACTTTTCAGAAGTGACTGCATCAAAGCTTCCAGCCTTTCTTAGCAGTGGTTTGCCAACAATGTCACACAGTACCTGGAAATGGAACATCATCTCTTTCTTTTTGAATGATGGCTGCAGATTCAGTCCAAAGATGGATACTCGGCCCTGAAAGTCATCAAGAGTGGCCTTAGATATATGAGCAAAGTCGTACATTCCGGCGGTAGGAAGCCCAAAGGTCTCTGTAAGCATCGCCTGAGAAATTTCAATAGATTTGCCTTTGACGGAGGAGGAGATGTACGTCTTGTGGGATACGGCGTTGGAAAAAAGCTCTATAATATCCAATTCATATACACCGTGCCACATTCCAGAAATTTCTTTAACCCTGAAGTTTCCAAGGATTTGAACATAGTCACCATATTTGGGCTTCGGTTCTGTAAATCGTATCAAACTCAACGGACAGAGAGTTGTGAGTGTTAGTTGCCATTTGAGTGATTGTAAAGTGAGTAGGAAAGACGGAAAGATTTTGAAGAGAGATAATCATACTGCAGTAATTGTAAAAAGTGAAAAGACTAAATGAAATGTACAGCCTGATAAATAGGAGATGACAGACACGTGTCTGTATCTCGATGACTGAAATTTTGAAATTTAAATATTAACGGTCAGGATGCATGTAAAGTAAGGTGGTTAAAGTTAGATCAGTCCGGGCTGTTTAAATATTACTTGAGAACGATTATAAGTGATTTGAAACAGATCATGTGATAACATCAGATCGATAGAGATCGGTCTGGTAAACAGTACCGGTTTGTATGTTTCTGACCATTGTATTATCAATCTGTGCTTACACTAAATCGTTAAGAAAAAAATTAACAAGCGTAAAATAAATTAAGATAAATCTATTAAGCCAAGAATTTGACGGAAATAATTAAACTTAGCCTCTGCTAGTGGTTTGGTGAAGATGTATGCAGCTTGCTGGTCTGCAGAGATACACTCTACCCGAATCTCTTTTTTGATAACATGATCTCGAATAAAATGATGTCTGATATCGATATGCTTCGTTCGAGAGTGCAAGACTGGATTATACGTGATAGCAATTGCACTTGTGTTATCGCAAAAGATTGGTGACTCAACAACTTGAATGCCATAGTCTCTGAGCTGGTGTTGAACCCAGAGCATTTGAGTGCAACAGCTTCCGTCGGCAAGATATTCTGCCTCAGATGTGGATGTGGCAATCGACGTTTGCTTCTTGCTAAACCATGAGATCAATCTTTCACCTAAGAATTGACATGTTCCACTGGTGCTTTTGCGATCGATCTTGCATCCTGCATAGTCAGCATCTGAATATCCAATTAAGTTAAAATTCGGATCTTTGGGATACCAGAGACCAACATTCTGAGATCATTTCAAGTATTTAAGAATACGCTTAGCAGCAATGAAGTGGGATTGCTTAGGACCAGATTGAAATCTAGCACACATGCAGATAGAAAACATAATATCAGGCCGGCTCGCTATAAGATATAACACCGATCCGATCAGACCTCGATACATTGTTAACTCAACTGTCGTTCCCCCTTCGTCTTTATCTAGCTCGATTGATGGACTCATTGGAGTTGAATCAGTTGAGCAAGTCTCCATTCCAAATCTTTTGAGTAGCTCCTTGGTGTACTTGGCTTGATTGATGAATATTCCATTGCTGAGCTATTTGAATTCCAGTCCCAGGAAGAATGCCAATTCTCCCATCATATTCATCTCAAACTGTCCCTGCATTAACTTAGAGAATTTCTCGCAAAGCTTAGGGTTAGTTGACCCAAAAATAATATCATCAACATATATTTGAACTAACAAAGTATGTTCCTCCTTAACAAATTTGAATAAGGTTTTATCTACTGAGCCGATCTGGAAATCATGATCCAGAAGAAATTGAGACAGATTGTCATACCAGGCTCTGGGCTTGTTTAAGTCCATAGACTGCTTTATTAAGTAAGTATACGTGAAGCGAATGATTAATGAAACCAGGAGGTTACTCTATGTATACTTCCTCCTGAAGTTCACCATTTAGAAAAGCACTCTTCACGTCCATTTGATATACTTTGAAAACTTTAAAGGCGGCGTATGCAAGAAAGATTCTGATGGCTTCAAGTCTGGCGACTGGTGCAAAGGATTCATCGAAGTCGATTCCTTCTTCTTGTCTGAAGCCCTGTGCAACCAGTCTGGCCTTGTTCCGAACTACCACACCATTTGCATCTAGCTTGTTTCTAAAGACACATATGATTCCAATAACAGGCAGATCGCTTGGTCTGGGAGTTAATCTCCATACTTGATTTTGTTCAAAATGATTGAGCTCTTCTTGCATGGCATCTATCCAGTTATAATCAGTCAAAGCTTCGTTAATCTATTTGGATTCCAGATTGGATATGAATGCAGCGTGAGTGAATTCATCCATCATCTGTCCTCTGGTTCTTATAGGTGCAGATGGACTTCCAATCACAAGATCAGGGTGATGTCTCTTAGTCCAGCGGTAGTTTGGTTCGAGAATATCTGTTTTGATGGAGAAGCAGTATTGACATTGTCAGTATCTGTCTTAACATTAGAGTTCATGACTTCCTGATCAGCGATATCAACTCGATCTTGTATAACTTCAGTGCCTTGATCCGGTCTGTCTCGTACTTCAGGTTCCGATGGATTGTCTCTTGACTTGTTAATTGCAATCTCATCATCACTGTTAGCTTCGAGATGGATATTGTTGGGTTTTGGAAACCGAATAATCTTGGTTTTGATGTTAACAAAACTTGTTATTGTGTTGCTAATATATTTCATCAAGTGTGCAGTTCATAGATCATAACTTAGAAGCTTGATGAATTACAAAGAAGTAGCTTGAAAATATCAAGCTGGACCAAGTCTGAAATCCTGGCAGAGCGGATTGTTTCAATAATATCTTATAGATCGGATATCAAAATGGCGTGCTTCCAAAGAGATTGAACAGCCAACTCAAAATACTAAAAGTCATATTTCACAACAGATCGGCTAGTTCAAATGTTATCAAGGAGAAAAGACGCCTGCAAGATCGAGCTGTACCGCGAAGAAACAGCAAGCTGTTTCAGCAAGCGACTGTCAGTCTGTTGGGCATAACTCTTAGCTCGCTTATTGGAACGGAACGATTCAGTATGGGTTGCAAAGATAAGACAAAGATCTACAAGTCATATTGGAAGTCAAAGACTGAACCAGACGTTAAGATGGCCAAAAAACTTCTGCAAGTCACGCCATGTGCTGCTGCATCCAGCAAACAGACAGCAGGAGCATTGCCCTCGTATTTCGAGCATAACTCTCTCATACGAACTCAAAATCGAGCGATTCTTGATTCCGTGGAAAGCTAAGAGAAAGGGCTACAACTTTCATGTAGATTACTTTGCCCATAAAGCAAAGAATCAAGAGCTACAAGCAACAGATCAGAAGAGCAGGTTTGTCAAGCTGTTTTTGTATCAAGCTTGTCTTGCATCAGACTGACTTGTCCAGACCAGACCAGCAGACCAGCAGACCAGAATGAACCAGACCAGCTGACAGAACAGCAGACCAGACTCAACCAGACCAGCTGAGCAGACTAGACCAGTCCGGTCCGAAATACAAATAGCCCAGAAACCAGAATATGACCGTTGCAAGCTCGGGAATGGTGCAGAACCTTCTCCAACGGGCATATTCTTGTGTCTAACGTATATATCATTACTTGGGGCTATATATACATGATTTGGAAGCTCAATAACAGCTGATTGAAGATCAATCCAAGCCTTCCAAAGCAAACCCGGATTCAATTGGGGAACTTCAAAGACAAAAGTTGCTAAATGAAGAGCACTCCCCAAACCTTTGGCACCACTTACCTTGCTATATCAGATCTAGTTAGAGATCATTTATGCCATATATATTCACTCTATTCATTGTATATGAGAGCTTAATAGATGAGTGAATATCATTGTAACGGTTGATGATTCATCACAACCGATTGAGAGGTCTTTGTATGTGAGATATTAAAGAACATACATAGTTGAGTTGCTAGGAGTTCTAGTTGGATGGGGAATTCCCAACTGGATCGGGTTTGTACAACGGGATTGTATAAATCAAAGTCTTCTAGTGGAATCCTTCCATGAGGTGGAAGAAGGGGAGACGTAGAAGGATTACACCACCTTCGAACTTCCATAAACAAATGCTTGTTTATTTACTTTACTTGCATAATTTTAAAATGCCTTTCAAATGTTTAATCGGTTTAGAGCAGGTTATGTCGAGTGTCTTCCGCTCGGTTTTGTAACCGAACTCGATATAATCTCTCGGTGCATCATTTCAAGAACACGAGCTACTGAAGCTCAAGTTGATTGAACTCGGGTGTGGAATGGCAACCCACCCCCGAAATCGACCCTGACAGATATTTTCCATCTGATTTTGAAATAATTCCTTGTGGTTCTTAATACACAGTGATTCATCAAAAACTACATGAACTGACTCTTCTACAGTTAAAGTTCGATTATTGAAAACACGAAATGCTTTACTAACAGATGAATATCCTAAGAATATTCTATTATCTAACTTAGCTTCGAATGTGTTAAGATGATTCTTACCATTGTTATGGACGTAACATTTGTAGCCGAATACATGAAAGTAAGAGATAGTCGGTCTGTTACCTGTCCATACTTCATATGGTGTTAAGTTTGACTTCTTGTTAATCATAGACCGATTCTGTGTATAGCATGCAGTATTGATAGCCTCTGCCCAGGACTTTTGAGATATACCAGAGTCAACAAGCATTGTCATTGGTGCTTCCTTAAGCGTTCTGTTCCGTCGTTCTGCAACTCCATTTTGTTGAGGAGTTCGAGCTGCTAAGAATTCATGCTTAATTCATTGGTCTTCTAGAAAGGATTCAAGATTCTGGTTTGAAAATTCAGTGCCCTTGTCACTTCGAATCTTGTCTATACCAGATGATTTTTCGTTCTGAACGCGCTTCAGCAGCTTGATTAATCTAGAGCTGGTCTGATCTTTACTACATAAAAATATTGTCCATGTAAAACGTGACTAATCATCAATAACAACAAGAGTATACGCATTCCCCCTAAACTTGTTATTGGTATGAGACCAAACAAGTCCATATGCAATAATTCTAAGCAACGTGAGGAGGATTTGGCATTCTTGTTCTTGAAGGATGATCTGATCTGTTTGCCCATTTGGCAAGCTTCACAGATATTATCCTTAACAAAGTCGATCTTGGGCAGACCGATAACTAAATCATGTTTACACAGGCTAAAAATAGTCTTGAAGCTAATATGATTCAAGCCTTTATGCCATAGCCAAAGTTTATTACCATTATTAGCGATGAAGCAAGTAGGATTATGTGGGGTCCTCGTTACTTAATCCATTATGTATCAAGTCATTATACATATGTGAGTAAGAACTAAGTAAAAACATACACTGATTAAGAGTTTAGTTATGTAGGTTGTTACAAATTGACAAAACTCATGTCAATAATACACATCCTATATACAGCAAAACAACCTAAATCAAAACTCCTAAGCAGTGGTTCAGCTCGCAGCGGAAAACCACTCACAATCTCGTCCTCCCACGTCTATGAGTCCCTACAGAAACAATCACACAACATGAGTATAGATACAAAACCATCCCAGTGCGATATCAATACAAAACATAAACGATAAAGCACTATAAACATCAAATGTGATTGTCATGTATCATGCATTATCAAATGCAATTATTTCATGACATGTCTCATCTCATATCCTGTTATAACCAGATCAATATGATATGCCTATCTCGGCTCAATATGTCAGTGGAACCTCCTCACATCTTCATATTAGCAGCTCATATCATAGTACCGTCCTTACATGTTATAACAGCCAGAGCATATAACCAACCGGCGTATATCTCTCATGCCAAAGCATATGTAGCATACCTATCGTGGCAACAATCCCAGCCAAAGCATATGTCCAACACTGGCATATCTATCGTGAATGCAATGATCACCTTTAACGAATCGTTAGAGCATCGGGAGAGGTAGCTTGCGGCTTTGAACCTTCCATAGTAGTATTCAATCGGATTTACTGACTTAATAGTGAATTAAAGTCTTGAAATATTTAGTCGTTGGTGTAAACCGAGACAATTGAACCCACAACATGACAACTCTAACCTTCATTTTGGTTTTTACAATTGTGTCTGTTTCGGCCATGAACCACGCTTGGTTTCATAAGTGCTTTCCATCTTTGAAGCAGCCACATTTCGCACTTACGTAGATGATCTCCTAAAAGAGTATCCCGCTATACTCCAACATATACTTATATGTCTTAGGAAACATTAAATACTTTTTTGCCTATCTGCGTACCCTTTTTACAGGCTACACCCCTTATCATAGGAATGGGTTGGAGATAGATCTCCAAGGTGTTTATACAATCTTATAATTTAGTTATCTCTTCTGAACCTAGATCTTGGGATGTCTAGTCACATCGGTTAGGTATCAACTACAAGATTTTAATTTTGGGGTTTTAATCTCATTCCAATCGATAAACTTTTACATGATCTCTTGGTTGCGGATCCACGGTTTTCTCACATAACAAATTAAGATTATGTCTATAGAGATCATTGTCATATGCTATCATGTCTACGACTTATATATCGAGACTTACCTACCACCTTATGCCCTTTCTACATCACAATGGTTGACACGATGTATAATTGCAGGCACAGGTTTTTCGCAACATGGAATTTCTTGTAAGAAACCTTGAAGTCATTCGACCTCTTCCCGTTTTTATCCAGTGCAACGAACTTGATTTCATTGTGGATATATGTCTGCTGAGAAGATTTCCACAACAAATGACTCCTTTCCAATAGTAATCTCATTACCATTTATGGATTTTGAGTCCTTTGTTATAGCGATTTTGCTATTATTTTGCCAACAAGAAATTTCCACATAACAAAACCATCGAAACCCTCCTGCTTCTTCTCCTCTTTATCCAGCACTATGAATTCCGAATTCATAGTGGATTGAGCTATACATTTTTTTGTTTAGAGAATTTTCTTCATTTCCTTTTCATGACACAACAGCATCACCAATAGTTAACACATAACCATTTTGTGTCAAATATCCAATTCATATCAAAATATCTTGAGTTCGAATTATAAGCGTTATATAACTTACAAAATTTGAAACTATAATAAATTCTCGATTTTAATTTACAATTCAAATTTTAAGAGCAATTATTCTTAGAAAATCCAAGTTCAAGATTTTATATCTTACAAACTTGAATTTTAAGCGCAAAACTTAAAAAATTGAAACTTGAATTAAACATGAGAATTCGTCTTGGAAACTTAATTCCATTTTTGACATTGTTGCATCAACATTCATAATGCCAAAATGTTTCATCAACATTTTCTTCGTTTTTTGATGATCTATATATTGCTTCTCATAATGAGTATATCATCAACTTATAAGCAAACTTACATATGCTTTATGTGTGTTAATTTTGTCACAATTGTTTTGATAACACAGTTTTGTCAAATTTCTCATGTCATTACTTTGACACTTGTTATGGCTTACTCCAGTCAAGAATCCCCACGCTTTCAATATTTGTAGGAAATTTTGTCCTTGTTGGGGTTCAACAATTGTCTCTGCTTTTTGATCGGTCGAACACGTGGCGCTTGTGACAGTGTGTCGTTGAAAAGATTGATGTTGCGCCATTACCCTTAATTATAGTCATTGGTAAAGCGGTAAACACTTGATCCTACAATTAGTATCAGAGTCAAGGTCGTGTGTTCGATTCCCATGAGTTGCGGAGAGTGCAATTATTGGGGGAGGGATTGTTGGGATTCAACAATTACCTCTGCTCTGTAATCGGTCGAACACGTAGCGTTTGTGCCAGTGTATGGTTGAAAAGATTGATATTGTATCATTACCCTTAACTATAGTTATTGGTAAGGCGGTAAGCGCTCGATCCTTCAGTCCTCAGCTCATAAGCATTTCCGTCATTACCTAATTTTGGTACTTAGGATATGGTTGACAAGTAGAATTGTCACCCCACAATTTTGGGTAATGTCGAACTTATCAAGATTTCATTGGCATTCAACTTTCAAGTTTCAAATTCTAAGCGTTATGTATTTATAAATCAAAATTCAAAATTTCATTTCTTGCAAGTGTTTGACTTAAGCGCGCTTTGCTTACTATTGGAATCGAAGAGGGGGGGGGGGGGGGGGGGGGGGTGAATGAGATTCCTTGGCTACTTTAGCGTTTAAAAATGAGTTTGCAAAAATAAAAGAGTTTGCGCTTGCGGAAGGCTTAAGTCAATCGATAAATAAAATAAAATAAGAAGTAAACAAATAAATAAATGCGTAATGAAATTAAAGCGGTAAATGACAAGGATATTTGTTATAGAAGCTCGGCCATTAATCGCCTACGTCTCCTCTTCCCGGTTAGATAACCTCCAACCGAGGTTCCACTAGAACAAATGATCTTGGCCTTGAGGGCTCCAAGTTAGCCACAACACACTCTTCCCGAGTTTACAAAGCTCTTCCCGAGCACAACACTCGTCACGAGTACACAAAGCTCTTCACGAGCTACCAATACTCTTCACGAGTCTTCTTGGCCTTAAGAGCTCCAAGGATAGCCACAACACATGCACCAACTTTACTTGTTGATGACTTTACAATTTCCAACTTGCTTTGGTGTTGGAGGACCTTACAACAAACTTAATCAAACACCTTCACGGTGTACCAACACGAAGAAAACAAGACTCTATCAAAAGAAGAGAATTACAAGCTCCAATACAACAATGTATGGAGATTGCAAAGCTATTTAAAATTTGAATGATCAAAGCTTTGTAGAAGTTTGTAGGCTTGTTTCTTGTCTTCAAAATGCTCCAAAACATCAATATTTATAGTGTAGGAGGGCCCCAAGGCTCCTACTAGCCGTTGCTACACATAAGTCTTGAATCACTCGTGCATCGTCTCGGACATCGCCTCGGGCGATCTCCATCGCCACGTTCTAACGTTCAAATCTGGCCCAGATCGCCTCATGCGATGTCCCCATTGCCTCGGGCGATCGCCCATTGAAAATTTGCCGTAGGATCAATTCTGGATCGCCTGGGGAGACCATGCCATCGCCTGAGGTGATCTGCCAGATTTCAACACTCTCAAACTTTGCACTATTCGACCATCTTAAGCTCATTTATGGGAAACGTGGAAAACATGAATGTTGTAGCCCTTCCTCGTATCTAAGTTTGGACAAAATTTCATTCCATTTCATTAAGGTATGAAGACTTTACGCCCAAATTTCTACAGCCGCTCAAACCTTGCTACAATCTGCACTTGTTATGACTTCCATGCCATTTTGCTCCATGATGCAATCCGAATTGGACTGAGATGTTTGAATATGAAATCTAGCATATTGAGTTGGCTTTCCAACCTATTTGGATTCACATTATTCGGAGCATCAAGCCAAGAGATATAATCAAAACATTGCACTGCGCTCCAATTGGCTTCTATACGAATTTGCCCATCAACGGACCATTGGTTTGTGGGTCTTCATCCCATCATAAGAAATTGTTCCAACATCATTCCACACATGTTGAACACTTAATTTGGTTGTTCATAGATCTCATTCCTTCTCGTCCAAGCTCAATAGATTCCTTGATAAAAATCACCGCTTGTCCTATGAACTCGCATATGTTATTGTATAACTTGGGTTCTCTTCCATTGGTCTTCCCAACCAATTTATCAATCTAACCCTGTACACTAAGTAGACATATTAGTACAACAAATGCAAGTTTTGTTGATCATCAAAACCCATAAATAATTCGGAGATAAATTAAGCATTAAACTCAACAATGCGTTTAAGGCTCGACACTTACAGATTTTGAATTATACAATACTATCGAGTAAGATTCACTATTTGCATTTTAAGCGTCCAAACTTATAAAACTTGAATTCAAGATTTTATGTCTTGCAAGTACGAGCTTTAAGCATATCATGCTTATAAAATTCAAATAGAATCGACTCTATGAGAACAACTCCCATAAAAGCAATTGTAGCATTCGAGTCACCATTTGTATCTTAAACGTACAAATCTTAGAAAACTTGAATTCAAGATTAAATATCTTGCAAATTCAAGTCTTAAGTGTAAAATGCTTATAACACAAATAGAATCAACTCACAATTCTTCATTGCAAACATCATTCTTATAGTGTTCAAACACTTTTATGACTTCGTCTTTGCTTCGTAGCAAATATCCATAACAATATCTTGTGCAATAATCAATAAAATAACACATTACTTTTTAGTGTGCACAAACTTTCGATCACATGTCATTCATCAAATGGAATGACAATTTGTTAACTGATCCTCTACACAAGTCTACACTTATAATTTACGTTAACTTCCATAGAAAGCAATAATTTAACATTACAAATTTGCGTAATGAATTATGATTTAAATGATTTAAACAATCAAGCCACAAATCACAAGATTCAATCAAATAAGTAATAACATGATTTTATTGCTTTCATAGACGTATAATCGTCTTTACAGTCAATCGAAAAAGATTCTTAATATAACTTTTTTCTTCAAACACTAAATTTGTTTGATACAGTCCTTGTCAAATTAAAAGTATAAATCAAGCGGTAAACATGAGATCAGATAAACCGTCTGACAGGTTGTCTACTTCGGTTATATTGACTTGATCTTTTACCTCTCTCGATTATCTATTTTGTTGTGACCATCCTTAGCTAGATGGTTTGGATTTCCACATTTCTAGCACTTTCCCTTGAACTTTTTTGCCTTTCCACTTTTGGAGGCATTACTGTCAAACTTTCGTTTTGATCTGATATATTGTTCAACCAAGATCGCACGTGCTTCCATTTGGTTCCTGTGCGCCTTTCTCTCGGACGTCTTGTTGTCCTCCTCGATTCGCAATCGAAGCACAAGTCTTCAAGGCTCATCTCCTTTCATTTGTGTTTGAGATAGTTCTTAAAGTCCTTCGATATAGGAGACAACTTTTCAATCATCGCGGCCGCTTGGAATGAATCACTTAGACTCATTCCCTCCGCATGAATATCATGCAAGATTACTTGTAAATCTTGCACTTACGTCATCACTGGCTTGGTGTCAACCATCTTGAAATTCAGGAACAGTTCAACAATGAATTTCTGCATGCCAGCATCCTCGGATTTGTACTTCTTTTCCAGAGATTCGCAAAGTTTATTTGATTTTTTTCACAAAACAATAAACATTATATAATTTATTGTCTAACACGTTTAGGATGTAGTTCATGCAAAGGAATACACTTTGATTCCATGCATCAAATGCAGCCCTCTTTTGGGTGCCGGTTTCTCTATCTTCAAGCGTAGGAGCATCATCAGTTAAAAACCTTTCCAAACTTACTGTGTTCAAGTAAATAGCATCTTTTTGTTGCATTCTCTTGAAGTCAGTTCTGCTGAACTTCGCATGCCTTTCTCCAAGATGAACGGTAGTCATAGTTCCACAGCCATTTGTTACAAAAATCTTTTCAAGATTGTAGTGTTCTTAGTATGGTGTGTATCTTAGGAATAATACCAAGTAAAGTAACAAAGACTTTTTAGGATGTCGAGGCAAGAGTTCTACTCTTTGTCCTTGAAACGATATTGTCCCGATATGGTGCTTACAGTTAGCGGCAATTGTTTCCCAAGATACAACGACTACGATTTGTGATAGGAGTACACCAAATCACAAATCCTCAAACCACTAACATTTAAAGATACTCAACCAACAAATGGAATATGAACAATATGAATGCGCAGGAATTTGCTCTCAAAACTTGAGTTTGGTCTTGCAAAAAGTGTCTTTAGTTCAATCACGGGTTGTTCTTTTTATGCTAAACCAGAAGACATCATCAATTAACAACTTTTGGAAGTTTTTTCCATTAAAAATCACATCTAAATGTGAAAGGGTACACAACCTTTCATGAAAAAACCGATTTTCGCGTTTTTGGACAGAAGCACAGGCTTTAGATTGCCACCCAGCAGGCACTACTTCCTGGACATTGTCCAGGCGTAGGCAGCGCTAGGCACCTGAGCGCCAACTCTGCTTACAATGCCCGGGTTTATCACGGGCTGTGCTTTCTTGTCCGTTTTCGCCCATTTTTCCTCCATTCGTATTTTCCTACTTTTTCGCGCTTAATTTCAATTCATTAAGCACATTTTTTCCACGTTCATTAGAATAAAACCATCAATACATGAGAAATGGTTATGCTAAGACCTCTCGAAAAAGCTTTAATTTTGCAATTAAGAGCTTGGAAAAAGCTAAGTCAAGAACACACCCAGCTATTGATTATTGTTACAGTCTGGAAGGTCGATTGGAATATCAAAATATACATCTTTTTTTTTTCTTGGAGCAGACATCTTTGTTTTTAATATAACCACTTAAATAAATTTCAGCTTTTATAAGATTTCCGAGCTTTTTACTAATGGATATGCTTTTGCAAGTTTCATCGACATAATGAATTTACCACTATAATATAATCAGAGCAAAGCTCATATTTTAGAATCTTATGGATTGTAAGGGGTGTAATTATTGGGAGAATGATTGTTGGAGATCAATAATTATCTCTATATAGAGAACGATCTAAATGGTTTAAAAGATTTTCGTTTCACCGTTTCCACCATATATATTTTTTGGTAAAACGGTAAGCGTTCGATCCTAGAATATTTTATGATAAATATAAAAACATATAAATCAAACATTGATTTTTTTGAATTAAGAACATATATATAACAAATAAAGGGATACCAATTTTTTAAATACTCAAGAATCTCTAGGAGACCTTGTATTTACATATGGTTGAGAATATGTTGTATAATTAAAGTTATTGTAATATAACATATCACACATAGTTTCACAAATAAAATGATTTTTTTCCTAAAAATAAAAATAATTATTGATTTTTAATGATTTGAGATCACACCAGCTTGATTTGTTGCTACCCCAGACACAATGCCCTAGGGGTTGCAACTAGGGTTGGATCAGGTCGGTATTTCGAAGCTCGGGTCGACTACCCGAAATTTTGGGTATCTCTACGAACTACCTGATTCCCGACCCGATATTTCAGGTATCCGGAATTGACGGGTATCCAAATTTACAGTTTTACTTCGTTTAAGAAAGAAAAAAAAAATCCGATCGGGTTCCCGATTCTAGATCGGAGTCCAAGATAATATTCGATTCCTGACCCGAAACACTCGGGTCAAGAATCGGTTATTAACCCGATAACCGAATTGCCATTCCCGATCGATTCGAGTCGGGTATCCGAATACCCGACCTGAACACCCACCCTTAGTTACAATATCATTGGACGATAATTTTCGTATCTAAAACTTGATCTGTCAAGTTTTAGTAACAATATCCTTGGACGATAATTTTCGTATCTAACACTTGATCTGTCACTGGAACCCTTCCATTTCATCAATTTAAATAATTATAACCGAACTTGTTTTTCAAATTAAAAATGACGTATTGCAATTCATAGTGGGATAGTTATTTGGTGGTACATTGAGCGACCTAAACATCGGCTGAAAATAATTGTGTATTATAAATTTTATTACATATTCTGAATAATTATCAAAATTGTCAGATATTATATATTTGAAAATTAAATTTTTATATATAACTATAAAAACTTCTCAAATATTTTATTCATATTTAATATAATACGATCAAATTGATAGTAGAGCCGAAGATTATATTCGATAAGATCTGACTTTAGTAAACCAGTGGGCTTTAGTTACACAAGAATCCATGTTTTTTTCCAAAATAAGCCATAAATAAATAAAAAAAATCAGGAATTAAATAAACCACCATAATCTCCAAAGTTAGAAATTATTATTAAAAAAGTAAAAAAAAACAAAACTTCTTATCCATCATTTCATATATTCTTATCCTATTATTATAATAAACTCCCTTACGTCTCCATCTGTCCCTATCTTTCAATTAGTTCTATTTAAATATAGTTCTTTATTTCAAATGCCAACTTTATTAAAAGCGGTTTTTTTTGCAAACAACTCCATTTATATTCAATAATATATTAGGTAAGAGTACAATAATTGTTTTTTTGTTTTGAGAGGGGTCTAAACATGGTGTATGAGTTATTATATGATCGAAAAGATTGAAATTGTACTATTATCACTAGTTATATTTTTTATGAAGCGACGAATGTTTGATTATGTATTAGATAAATTCCATATTTATTATATATTGATGTTTTATTGAGATTCAAAATTCTAAAACAATTATTCTTGATTTGATCAGGTTCCGTTATAAATTCGATATTTGAAAGTATAACTAAAAGTAACCGATTTCTTGTAGCCTATCTGACATTGATGGTAATTTTGATCCGATGTCTCATGTTCAAGTCTCTATCCCCCAACCCTAATTAGTTGTAATAGTTGCAAAAAAAAATTTAAGAGTAAAGTTATTATAATGTATTATCTAGGAGCATAGACAATTACAAGGTAAAACAACTCATATAATGAAAAGCTTGAATTTTATTTAATTTCTATATGTTATGTTATGGACAATATATAGATATCATTGTATATAAATGACAAGTTGTGATGCATCCTTGTTGATTTTTTTTTTAAATTTTATTTTATCGTTTTTTATTTTTTTTTAAACAAAATCAATTACCAGAAGCTTCAATCACAAATATATATAATAGAGGATGATGAAAGCAATTAGGAATTTTCTCAAAATTAATCTTCGGATTTAAAAAAAATAATTTGAAGCTCGAACGAAAAGGTTTTATTTTTGTCGGGCTCGACTGAAAAATTGTTGATTCTATAATTACAAAATTATCATTTTTATAATTTTACACTACACAAAATTCACTGAAACTCAAAATTATCTCAATTTCAAATTTAATTAGATCGAAATTTGTTCTTTCATCAAACTTATTAAAATCAACAAAACCCGGAACCAAATCGAATATGTTGATTCGGTTTGACCTTTAGCATGCAAGATTAAATTCATATACATATATTTAGCTCGAATCGGTTCGTCGACACTAAAAATAATCCTATAAATGTTAGCCAAAAACCAAAAATCCAATTTACAAGAAAACTCTAATGACAATTTTCTTGAATAAGCCTTAATTTTGTGACATGAATTGAAATTATTGGTGCCTAATAATAGAGAGGGGTCCCCTTATTGATTGATGAATATGATGGGATGTGCAGTTAACAGTTGCATCAAAAAAAATTTCAAGTTGCATTTTCAAAAACAACAATTCTCAAGTTTGATTTTGATGCTTCATCTACCTTTATAATAAAAAGATAGGCAAACACATGACCCACAAATGTTGCACTAATTAACATGACCTACATCTTCAACTGTACTTATAAACTTTCACACAAAAAAAATTGACATTGAATTAATTGATATCCATTGTATATTTATATTTGAATTCGAACATTAAATTTTTCTTGAATCGATTCAATATTATTGAGAATAAGATATCTCGACGCAATTGCTTGAGATCGAATTAAAACTTGAATTTTGAGCAATTTTGTTTGATATTTAATTTTTAAAATTATTAATAAAAAAATTAAATTTTACGAGTAGTTCATTAGTTGGGAATATAATATTTTTGGTATTAAATATATCGATTACGTTCCCTTTTCTATGTTGGGAGTGATGCACCCAACAATTAATTTTTGTGTTCATGGATGAATCATCTATCGTCTAAACTATAACAAGTCTGGTTTACTGTCACCCACCAATATTTGTTTTTATGCATGGAGAAATTTTGAGAAATGATAAAATAATATATTTTTTGGGAAGTGATGAAAATGAGATTAAAATAATGATTATGGTATAATTACATTTGAGAAAAAAAATAAAGATAAACAAGAGTATTTGCTTTTATGTCGGGAGAAATGTTTTTCCCATAAAAAATTCTGTTTCCTCAAATGAAATAAAGTATATTTGTTAACTATTTCTCAATATTATAAAATATATTTTCCAATTTTCGAGTTTAATTAATTGCCTCTGTTTATCCCTAAGATATTATGGAAAATGAATTTTATTCAAATCAATATCACGTATTCTATAAATTCTTATTTATCCTCTAAATATTCTGTAAATTCTTGTTTATTCTCTAAATATTCTATAAACTCTTATGTATTCTCTAAATTTAATCTCAATAATTTTACCAATGAATTTTTATGCTTATTCATAAGGAAAAAACTAGAAAATTTAAGGGAAATATAACTATTTGAGTTTAAATAGTTTAACTCACATTTTTTTTTACAAAATATAGAACCCACACCATTGCCATCCCTAATAATATTGACTCGTTGAGTATTTTTTTTAATCGACTTTAACCAAAGCCAGAAGATGTAAACTAATATAGGGCATGAAAAAGGTAATTGCTAATTATTAAACCTAATAATAAAGAGGCCATGTGCCCAAAAAAAGCCTAAAAGAAAAAGATAAACAATAATGGGCAGTGATGAGGTTCAATAATTTCAAGACAATGCTACTCTTGCGTTTGTTTAAAGAGAAAATTTGGGTCGTTATCAATAAAAAAAAAATTATTTTTCGATCAAATCTATCAAAAAAATCCTTTAAACTATGTCTATTTTTAGTTAAAATTACTAAAATAGACAACACTTTCATCAAGAAATCTTCAATCATCTTCTTGTTGCGTTTTCTTCCTCTATTCAATGTGGCGGCGGCTAGGGTTTCTGCCCTTTTTTCTTTGTGTGACCAATCTTCGACCATGGCGGTGGTGAAATTCTGCAATGAATTCTGTTTAGCAAATTTGAGGTTTATGATTTCCTCGTTCTGTTGGCAAAATATCGAGTATATTTAGTTGCTGCTGCCATTTTTCAGTGCATCATTCCATATCTTCCCTTAATTAATTTCACTCTGGTTCTTCTACACTCCCTTCAATATATACACATATTTAGTTAGCCGGTCATACCTGAGATGGCGGAAGCGTTGGCAATCAGAGAGGGTATAGAGTTGGCAAAGCAAAACAGATGGGATAGAGTTGTCATCGAGAGTGATGGCATGAATGTCATCCAAGATATTAACTCAACCGCACAGGATCTTTCATGCATTGGTCCAATAATCGCTGATATTCAGAAGGGATTGGGAAAGTTTCGATCTGCTAGTACTGCGTAGAACTGGAAATGAAGCAGCACATCAACTAGCTAAGAATGCAATGACTACAACTTTTGGTTCATATTCCTGATTATATTCGCAATATTATCTGAAATTCCTCGTTAATTATTAATTATAAATCGTGTTTTCTCTCAACAAAAAAATGTTGGAAATTTGAATTGAATTAAATGGTGTGTCCATTCATGTTGGGGTGTATTTTTTCATGATTGGATGCTTCCAAATTAAATAGTGTGTCCATTCATGTTGGGGTGCAATTTTTCATTATTGGATGCTTCCAAATGACGTCTCTTGATGACACCACTCGGTATACTATATAAGAAACAACCCTTGAATGAATTAGATATGGAATTTCGAAATTCACATCATTTTTGAAGATCAAAATTTGAGTAATTTTGTGAGTCTTCATCATTGTTATGGTGAGCGATTTTAGACCTTTGTGGTTTAAAGGATTGTGATTTGGAGTGCTCGTATCACAAATCATAGTCGTTGTATCTTGGGAGATAAATTGCTTAAGTAAACCGTTAGCACCGTAGCGGGGTAATATTGTCTTAAGGACAGAGATTCCAAATCTCACCTCGACATTTCTAATACAAAGCCATTTGTTGTTTTTTGCTTGCTACTTTCCTAAGATACACACCCATAAAATTTTGTACTACAATCTTAAGACAATATTAGCAACAAATGGCTTGGTCTAGTGCAACAACGACTCTAGTTCATCATGGTGAAAGGCCTGAAAAGTTCAATGGGAACGATTTCAAGCGTGGACAACAAAAGATGTTGTTTTATTTGACAACCTTGGGGTTGTCAAGATTCCTCAATGATGATGCTCCTACTATTATGGAGGATGAAATCGACAACCAAAAGAGGGTTGCGGTTGATGAGTGGAATCAAAGTGATTTCCTGTGCAAGAATCATATTATTGTGACTTTTTTTGCTATGAAGCAAAAACGAGGCCAATGAGGTGTTTAAACACTTCAAGAATGAGATTTCAATAAAATTTAGCAAATGAGTTTTGCTATGGGAAATTGTGAGTAGATTATACTTGTGTTGTCTAAGAATTTGACGTTTGACGCTTAAGCTTGAATCTGCAAGACTATAAAATCTTGAATTCGAGTTTCTAAGCTTTGTACACTTAAAACACAAGTGATAAATCGAAACCACAAATTTTGACTAGGCGTTGTAATATCTCAAATTGGTTCATTTTGAATTTCTAAGCTAGTACGCTTATAACTTGAATTTGCAAGATTTAAAATCTTGAATTCAAGTTTTCTAAGTTAGTGCGCTTAAATTGCAAATTGTGAACCGAGTTTGAGAATATTATCCAAGTTTCAACTTTTGTAAGCAAGTACGCTTAAATCCGAAATTTTCAAGAAATAAACTTGAATTTGGATTTTTAAGACGATAAAGCTTAGAACTTGAAACACGAAAGTTTGAACGCCGGTGCACTTCGTTACTACCCAAAGTTGTGGATGGGGGGCTGCAATTCTAGGATTCAATCACTTACCACATTTAGGCAAGGGCGAAAAACCTTGTGATTGAAGGAAAATAGAGTTTCCTACAATATTTGAAATGTGGGGGTACTTGGCTAAACTAGAAATATGAATGCTAATGTGAAGTCATAACAAACGTCAAATAAGTGACATGAAGAGTTTGACAAATAATTTTGTCAAATAGATCAACGACGAGTGTGATAAATGAGTACACTCTTAAGCATATCTATGCTTGTGTATTGATGATATGCTCATTGGAGAAGCAATTTAGAAATCATCAAGTAACAAAGAAAAATGTTGATGATACATTTTCACGTGTGTGCATCAAGAACAATGCTTGAATTAAAAGTTTCCAAGACATTTGAAGAATGAAATCTCAATGATTAATTCGAGTTTCAAATTCTAAGCTTTGTGCTTAAATTTCAAGTTTGCAAGAAATAGAATATTGAACTTGTAATTTTAAGAATCTATGCGCTTAAATATGAATTAAGAATTAAAGTTGAGTATTTCCTATGGTCTCAAATTTTGTAAGAAATAACGCGTTAACAACGCTTAAAATTCGGTGATGGAAATATCCTAAAAGGATAAAATGATGCAAAAGAGGTATGTGATTACCAAAGTTGAAGATATACTGTTGTGGAAAATTCTCTATGCAAAACATATAAAGCTTCTTCGGCCGAGTGACTTTGTAAGTTGTTAGAGAAAAATCATGTGCATGCAACTAAACTGTGTTGTGCTAATGCCATATGACAAAATGATCTCTAGTGGCATAATCACGAGTGATTATGAGAAATCGTGGATCCGCATATGAAATGGTTAACCGAGAGGGGAATGCGGTTAAAACCCTATAATCAAAATCTCATAGTGGATACCCAACATTGTTGACTGGAGATCCTAAGATCTAGGTTCAAAATGGACAACTAAATTATGAGATTGTATAAACACATTGGAGATCAATCTCCAACATTCCTATGATAAGGGGTGTAGCCTGCAAAAGGGGTACGATGATAGGTAAAAGGCCTTTAATGATTCCTAAGACATATTAGAATATGTTGGAGTATAGCGAGATACTCTTCTAGGAGATCACCTACGTAAGTGCGAAGTGTGGCCGCTTCAAAATTGGAAAGCACTTAAGAAACCAAGCGTGGTCCATGGTCGGAATGGACACAACCGTAAGAAACCAATACGAAGGTTAGAATTGTTATGGTGTGGGTTCAATTGTCTAGGTTTACACCAACGACTAAATAGTTCAAGACTATAAGTTCACTATTAAGTCAAGTAAACTGATTGAATACTACCACGGAAGATTCAAAGCCATAAGCTATCTCTCCAGATGCCATAATAGTTCGTTAAAAGCCATCAATTACATACATGCGTTAATTTAATTCATGTGGGGGATTGTTGGAAATTTGAATTGAATATGGTGACCCATTCATGTTGGGGTGCATTTTTTCATGATTGGATGCTTCCAAATTAAATGGTGTGTCCATTCATGTTGGGGTGTAATTTTTCATGATTGGATGCTTCCAAATGGCGTCTCTTGATGACACCACTTGGTATACTATATAAAAAAAACCCTTGAATGAATTAGATATGGAATTTCGAAATTCACATCATATTTGAAGATCAAAATTTGAGTAATTTTGTGAGTCTTCATCATTGTTATGGTTGAGCGATTTTAGACCTTTGTGGTTTAAATGATTTGTGATTTGGAGTGCTCCTATCACAAATCATAGTCGTTGTATCTTGGGAGACAAATTGTCAAAGTAAACTGTTAGCACCATAGCGGGGCAATATTGTCTTAAGGACGGTAATTCCAAATCTCGCCTCGACATTTCTATACAAAGTCATTTGTTGTTTTTTCCTTGCTACTTTTCTAAGATAAATACCTATAAAATTTTGTACTAAAAAAAAAAAAAGAAGAAGGGATGTGGGTCATACAGACTCCTCCATTCCTATTTGCGCACAAAAAATTGAGGGAAATATACTTCAGAGGGCCATAAATTATCATAAGCACCAAGTCGTCTTCGTTTTCAAATGAAGTAATTGGCTTCTTCACAACAAGAATCTTTTCTATGATCTGATACCAGGGTTGAAGACATCGAAGTGAACCTGATGTGAGGACTTCGTTTGGATGTCGAATTAAACACGAGTAAATGCATTTTAACCTGCAAAGATTACAAACACCATAATAGAGTGGTGGTCGTGCATGTGCACGGTTTGTGTCTATCCGTGCATGTAGAATACATGCACCGATAGACACAAGTGACTCATATATCAAAACACACTCATTTTATATTAAGGTAGTGGTGCATCTATTTTTGATTTTGTATGTTCTGTGTAAAACAAATGTAAGTGGAAGAAAAATCAAAACATTTGGAATGAGCGGTGCATGTATATTACATGTATTGACTGATTAAAACCAATAGATTTAGGCATGCATGGATATTATATGCACCGACTAATTAAAATCTTAGTATTCTGACACCGCGTGAACAAGTTGAAACCGTTGACGCATCCATCTATGTTTTTGGTTAGAGACAATATCTGAGTCTATCAATACATGTAATACACATGCACCAATAGACTCAGACGGTACATGTATATTTCATATACCGACTGATTAAAATAATAGTTTTAGTTTTTTTACATAACTACAAATTTTGCTCTCAATTATATCTTCTCCATCACCTAACTCCAGAGAAATCACATAGAAATAAAATAAACAAACAACATCATGTTTTGAAACACCATACAATTCAAGTGCTAGACTACAAAGAAGAAAATTTTACTAATAATTTCTTTTTCAAAGTGCTAGACTACAAATAAAATAACAACGATCAAACACTATGTATTTGTGCTACAATATAAATATCGTCGTACTTGTTACTAATAATTTCTTTTTCAAAGTTGCTACAAAAAAAAAATTAACTTAAGAAACATTTTAACATACAGATATGTATCAAAATTGTAATAATAATTCGATGTTAATTAAAGCACAAAAATACCATAAAACAACAAAATACGCCAAACAAACATTGAATAAGGTAATAATCTTTTGCATTTACTATTTAGCTACCCAAAGAAGAAATCTTCGTGTAGCGTACACACTTAGAACTTGGATGTATTAAAACATTTTAGGTTTCTACAGAAAGACTCATTTATTTAAAGGAGATAACACATATGAATGTTTCTCTTGCTTTAACATAAATTATACCCTGTAATCTCAATCGAAAGTTTGATCCATAAACGAAACGGAGTCATCTCAAATGTTCCCCGGGCATTTCCTACTGGGGGGAATGCCTATTGACCAATTGACTGAAGTAATTGCCAGAACGGTAGGAGAGGTCATGAAGCAATTTATGACTCCGCCCCAACCAGAAAAAGCCATTGAGGATAAAGAAGATTTGGCTTCTTGAAAGGGACTGAGAGAAAAAACGAATGAGGTTAAAGATCTCCCCAGTCAGGTGGGCGAGGAAGTTGATAAAGCTTTACACCATCAGAGGGTCTAAAAGACGAGTTGCAAGAGATGCGCAACAAGATGGAGGGACGTATCTATCCAGTACGGAGGAGCACATCATTTGCTCCTCAAGTTGTTGATGATCCCTTACCATCTAATTTTCGAGCCTTGAATGTAGGGAATTACGATGGTAGCCCAGATCCCGAAGAGTATTTATCCCGATTTGAGAACTTTTCGCTCCTTCACCAATTTACAGATGGAGTGAAGTGTCGAGTTTTCCTGACTACTCTAGTTGGAGCTGCTCAGTCTTGGTTTAACCAACTGTCATCGGGGATCTTGATTCATTCCCAAAATTTAGCTCGTTATTCTTGCACCAGTTTGCGAGTAGCAGAAGTTGCAAGATGACAGTCCTCAGTCTGTTCAGACTCAAGCAAATACAAAAGGAATCTCTTCGGGACTGTCTGAAAAGATTTAATCAGGCATGCCTGGATGTCCCTCATGTTACCTCAGAGATTTAAAATTATGAGCAAAGCGATTCTTGGTTCTCAGTCGACTTTACCTTGGATTTATGCATTCAATCACCGATTATCACAAAAGATGTAATTTTTACTTGAATATTCATCAATAGAGATTCAACTCTCAATAGAGATTCAACTCTTATCTTACCTTATGCTTAGTTAAAATAGCTCAAGCGTTCTAAATTAACCCGTATTATTATATCGATCAAAACAACAACAGTTAAGATTAATATTAACAATAGCTTTCAAATCTAGTAAGAATGATGAACCTAGACAACATAATCCAAGCGTCTATGTTTAATCTAGTCACGTGTTTTTCCTAAGAATTTAACAACACCAACAACAGGCAATTACCAATCTTAGTTGCTTCGAAGGCCAAGCATTAGATTGCATGTAAAAATCATTAGATGGCCTTTCTAACAATCAAACATAACATTCATAGCATGAAAATCAGAAAAGCACATGATACTCAATAAAAAACAATATAAGAACATCAATCTCATGAAAAACATAAAATCCAAGGTATTGTCTTCCTTTAACCAAGAATCAAAAGTGTTTAGCCTAGTATAATTAAATCAAAAACTATCAAATCTATTCTAGTTAGCAAAAGAAAGAATTACTAAAGGGAAGGACGATTCCGGAGCGTCAATTCCGTCTTCGTTCTTCGTTCTTCAAGTCGTTCTTCACAAAAGTTGAGAGAAAATTATGTTCTAATGTCTAAACTATGATGTTAAGTCTGAATTCTTATGCTTGGAGGCTGATAAAATCGAGTCTATCAAGTAAATATGGTAGGGTAGGTTAAAATCCTCCCAAAGATGGTAAAACTCTAAATTTCCTTATTTTTCCTAACTCTGCGCGATCAATCGCTTCAAGCTAGTGATCGATCACTAGCTTTATTTTTTTCGGCGAATTTCCTTGGGTGATCGATCCCTCTTTCTTGCGATCGATCACTTGGCTCCAGTGTATTTGGTGATCGATCGCTCCAATTGTAGCGATCGATCGCTAGCTCGTAAAATTCGTTGCTCAATTTTCTGTCCAAAGGCGATCGATCCCCTCTTCCATGCGATCGATCTCTTCTCCAAAATTACAGTTTTAGCCTTTTTATTCATCAATCTTGAGTCCTTATCATCTCCCAAGCTTTCCTTGATCTTTATACGCCTTTTTAGCTTGATTTCTTTGATTTCACCTATAATTACACAAACATACGATTAGGTAGCATATGTATTAAATTATCCATCAAAACATACCAAATCGTAGACAATTAAGCGCAATAGATGTGTCTATTTCTAGTCACATCAAACTCCCGCATACTTACTCTTTACTCGACCTCGAGTAAATCAGACAAAACTAAAATCTTTTTGGGTTGGCTCATAGTATCATAACAAACTAACTTGTCCTCACTTTTATGCCTCAACATTTATAAACATGCATAGTAATGAAAGGCGGTGAAAAGTTAATAGTGGAATAAGTTCAATCCTTAAACATTTCATACCCAACAAAGTAGTGAACGTGCGTATGTGGTCGTAAACAAGTGCCATGTACAAGTTATAGATCCAACAGATGCAAAGCCCACAATAGTTCAAGTTATACACTAACACAAGTATAAGCTCACTTGCACACTCTTCTCAACTATGTTAGCTACTTTGCAAACACAAATCAAGTAGGTCTTTATTAGCTTGTAGCTTGGACTAGGTATTGGCTTATGAAAGAAAGAGTAAAGATGCATCAAACAAAAGAGTATGATGATATGCACAATTGAAAACTTCTCTTCTTGCATGATTTTTTTTTTTCAACTTTGTTCATTTTCACACCTTGTATGTTTTTGCAAGGTATATTTCAATCTTTTTCTCTTTTTTGCATTGGCTCCCCTTGGAGTTATTTTTTTATCTATTTTCTGAAGGCGTGCCTTTTCTTTCATGCATTTCATTCTTATTACAATGAAGTTCAAACATATAATTCAATGAATTCCTAAGTGCATGTGAATGAAACACATCATACTCTCTTCAAAGGTGTGGATTAAAATCACATTTAGGCTTATTAGGGAAGGGTGATAAGCTAGTCAAAGAATGTCGAATGGGGGTTGTTTGTATGCTTAGCATACAACCATTCTTTTACATTAAAGCTCAAAAATGATATTAGTGATTGAATTTCTTTACATGGTAGGCTTGAAAGGTTCAAACGCATCAAAGATCGTCTATATCACTTTCATGTTCGCAAGTAGTCTAGGCATACGCCTCAAAGAGCATGTAGTTAAGTTCAATCATGTATTAGAGACTTCTTAAGACTATCACAAAATTCACACAATCTTCACTAAGCTATGCACACTTCACAAGTCATGGCAATATCGTGCTCAAAATATTCAATTACTAAGTCAAAGTATAGTTTGCATTAGAGTTCAAAGTGTTCCAAGGTTAACAATTCACCTATGTTCAAAAACATGCCATCAATTAGGTTTCATCATGGGCTAGTGATTCTAAGCATGCTTTCATTACTAACTATGAGCTCAAAATTTTCAAATTGTTCGATTCTTTTGTATTTTTGTACTAAGAAAGCAATAACATACCACTAATCCCTCCCCCATACTTAAATCTTACATGTTCCCAATGTAAGGCAAAAATACAAGAAAAGAGAAAAGTCTAACTAATAAAGAAATAAAAATAAAAAATAAAAAGGAGAGAGAGAAATTAACTCCCCTTGGGTTGCCTCCCAAACAGCGCATCTATTTAACGTCGGTGGCCCGACGCCAGTCCTCTATCTAGGTGGGTGATGCGGTGTCGCTCCATTCTTCTTCTTCCACCTCAATATCTTCTTGAGTCCCTTGAATTTTGGTTTGTTTGCTTTTGAGTGGTCGTCCTCGGCCTTTGTTCATCCTCCATCGTTTATTGATTGATGTGGTCTATCCGGAGGGTGTGTCTCTTCAATCCTCTAATCCTGTAGGTGAGAAAAGAGAGTCTGCAGTATCATGAGTCGATAAGGCAGCGATAATATGAAAATTATTCACGAGATTTAAGTCCATACTTCCTTTGTAATCAAGACCATCAGTAGCCTTTCCCATCTCCTACAATTCATCATTATCAAAATCATCATCAAATTCATCATTGATGTTAATAGCATAACTAGATTGTTCATGTGTTTTAATGGTTTCATAGATGTTGAATTTTGCAACCTCACTATTAAACTCCATTGTTAACATTCCGCTATTCACATCGATCACAGATTTAGAGGTTTTCAAGAATGGTCTCCCTAAAAGAACAGGGCTAGATTGGTCACCATTTTCCATGTCTAAGACATAGAAATCGGCGGGGAAAACCAAATTCTATACATGCACAAGTACATCATCTACTATCCCTCTAGGAATAACAATGAACCTATCAGCTAGTTGTATCACAGTGTTATTTCTTTTCAAAGGTCCCGGTTGAGTGTAGATTGAGTAAGGCATGACATTGATTGAAGATCCTAAATCTGGCATTGTCTTCTCAATCCTAGTATTTCTAATCACACAAGGGATGGAGAACATACTAGGGTCCTTACACTTTGTGGGAATGCTTCTTTGGATAACCGCGGAAACATTCTCGCGTAGCTCGATCTTGGGGCACCGTTTTCATTCCTTGATCTTATCCGCTTTCCACACTTTCTTCAAAAATCTTGCATATCGAGGCACTTTCTTTATGGCATCATGTAGTGGAACTTTTGCCTCGCAACCTCGGAAAGTCTTGTAAAGTTCATTGATGCCCTCGTCCTTCATATTCTCCTTAAAAGCAATGGGGAATGGAGGTTCAATTTTATATTCACGGAGTGAAGGGGACTTACCTCGTGGTTCCCCCTCTTGCATGAGCTCTTTAACATCCTTCTCGGCTTCCTTCTCTTCATTCATTTCTTCTTTCTTAGGTGGCGTCAGTACCACCTTCTCCTTGGCTTCATCGTCACTCCTTTTCAAAGTAATGACGCTCACATTTTCCCTCGGGTCATCAACTGGATGTGAAGGTAGTCCATTTGACATGCTCGGTTCAAGTTTGTTGAGCGAAGTTGCCAGTTGTCCCATTTGCGTTGTCAAGCTTTGAATGCTCGCCCTCGTTTCCTGTTAAAATTGCAAGCTATTTTCAGCAATAACTTTAACAATACTCTCTAACCTGTCCGAAGGAGCATGCGCTGGCGGTGGTGGAGGTTTGTTGATTCACATAGCCCTGGTTTGGATGGTCCCTCCAACCTTGATTGTAGTTATTCGATGGGTGGCCATAACTCCTTTGTGGCGGACCTGGGAATCCTCATACTGCATTCACGTGCTCAGTAGATGTCTCTTGTAGTGAGGGACATGCGTCAGTGGGATGATTCACAGCTAGACAGATTTCACATGGCTTCATCTTCCCCAAATTGCCACCTGCAATATTACACACAAGAAACGTTAAGTCAATCAATTGTTGTTCTAGATTGGATATGTTTACCCTCTTTTCTTGGCGGTTGTCCATGGCGAACATGTCCAAATTGTTGGGAGGTGGCCGCCATGTTTGCTATCAAGTTCCATGCCTCCTCCGTTGTCTTGTCGATAAAAGCTCATTGGTAGCGTTTATCACGTACGCCCAAATTAACCCTTCTCAAGTTAATAGCAAAAGTATGTAGTAGCGAGAGTAGGGATCGATCCCACAGGGAAGGTAGTATTTTTTTCGTGTCAATTTAAAAACGAATAATAAAAAGGGGGGTTTTGAGTTGAGTGATTACTACTAAGCAAATTTTAAGAATTAAACTAATTGACGAGATTAACTAAAACGGTTAAAACTTATGAGAGTTAAGCGATTCTTGGTTTCCGGTCAACTTTACTTTTGGAAAATTCTCTCTTGATCATCAAATCACTAACATTTGAATTCTTTCAATTATTCATCGATTGGAAATTGAATTCCTACCCACCTTATTCGTAGTCAAAGAGAAAACAGCATTCAATCCGACCCTTATCAAATCTCTAATCAAAACTACAGCCGTTAATGATTAAATCAATGATAGATTTCAAAACTAGTGAGTTCGATAAATCAAATCAATAGAAACTACAGCCGTTAATTATTGATTACCCAATCGTTTCTCCTAAGAATTCAATAACACCTACGACCGGTAATTATTAATCTTAGTTGCTTCTTAATTAGCTATCGATTATGCATGTGAATACTAGGTAATCAATCTAATAAACAAACACAACACTCATTGAAATCGATACCAAGAACCAGAATTGAAATCAAAATTAAATTCAATAGACAACCCAAAATTCTCACAAGAGATTCAAATCCAAAAGCAAGTATCCCTTAAACCAAGAATTTAGGAATTTAGCCTAGCATAATTGAATCTAAAAATAATAAAATATGATTCGAAAACATTAAATAAACAAAGGAAAAGAAATTACTAAGACGAATCACGATTCCGGCTTGTCGATTCCGGTTCCGTTCTTCACGTTGTTCTTGATAAAACTTGAAAGAAAAATCTTCTAAAAACCTAACACTATTCTAAAGTCTCGAAAATATGTCTAAGAAGTGATGAAAAATCGAGTTCCAAGGTCTTGGAGGCTTAAAACTAGGTTACAATCTTTTAAACATGGAAAAAGACCTAATTTCCAAAATTCCGGACTCTTCGGCGATCGATCGCCTAAAATGTGGCGATCGATCGCTTCACTCCAGTAGCCTCAGGCGATCGATCGCCTAGAATGTGGCGATCGATCGCTGCTTCGTTAATTTTGTTGCTCAAGTTTCTGTCCATAGGCGATCGATTGCCTCTTCCATGCGGTCGATCGCCTCCTCCAAAATTACGTTTTTGCCCTTTTCTTGATCAATTTTGAGTCCTTGTCATGTTCATGTCTTTTCTTGGTCTTTACACATGTATTTCAAGGCATACGTATCAAATTATCCACCAAAACCTACCAAATCGTAGACAATTAAACGCAATAGATGTGTCTATTTCTAGTCACATCAAACTCCCCCATACTTACTCTTTACTCGACCTCGAGTGAATAAATAAAACTACAATATTTTTGGTTAGCTCATAGGTTCATAACAAAGAAACTTGTCCTCACTTTAATGCCTCAACAATTTTAACATGCACAGTAATGAACGGCGGTGAAAAGTTAACAGTGGAACAAGTTCAATCCCTATACATTTCATACTCAACAAAGTAGTGAACGTGTGTGTGTGGTCATAAACAAGTGTTGTGTACAAATTATAGATCCAAAATATGCAAACCCACAATAGTTCAAGTCATACACTAACACAAGTATAAGCTCACTTGCACACTCTTCTACACTATCTTAACTACTTTGCAAACATAAATCAAGTAGGTCTTTATTAGCTTGTAGCTTGGCCTAGGTATTGGCTTATGAAAGAAAGGATAAAGATATATCAAACAAGAGAGTATGATGAAATGCACACTAAAACTTCTCTTCTTGCATGAATTTTTCAAACCTTGTTCATTTTTCAAGGTTTATTTCAACATTTTTTTTTCTTTTGTGTGCCTTGGCTCCCCTTGGAGTCATATTTTTCTCAAATTTCTCAAGGCATTCCTTTTCTTTCATGTATTTCATTCTTTTGACAATAAAGTTCACAAATATACTTCAATGAATTCCCAAGTGCATGTGAATGAAATACATCATACTCCCTTAAAAGGTATGGATTAAAATCATATTTAGGCTAAAAGGTGTTTATCCTAGCATAATTAAATCAAAAACTATCAAATCTATTCTAGAAAACATTAAATCAATAGCAAAAGAAAGAATTACTAAAGGGAAGCACGATTCCGGAGCGTCAATTCCGTCTTTGTTCTTCGTTCTTCAAGTCGTTCTTCACAAAAGTTGAGAGAAAATTCTATTATAATGTATAAACTATGATGTTAAGTCTGAATTCTTGTGCTTGGAGGCGGATAAATTCGAGTCTATCAAGTAAATATGGTAGGGTACGTTAAAATCCTCCCAAAGATGGTAAAACTCTAAATTTCCTTCTGTTTTCCCGACTCTGTAGCGATCGGTCGCTTCAAGCTAGCGATCGATTGCTAGCTTTATTTTTTTCGACGAATTTCCTTAGGCGATCGATCGCCTCTTTATTGCGATCGATCGCTTGGCTCCAGTGTACTTTGGCGATCGATCGCTCCAATTGTAGCGATCGATTGCTAGCTTGTAAAATTTGTTTCTCAACTTTCTGTTCAAAGGCGATCGATCCCCTCTTCCATGCAATCGATCCCTTCTCCAAAATTACATTTTTAGCCTTTTTCTTGATCAACCTTGAGTCCTTATCTTCTCCCAAGATTTCCTTGGTATTTATACGCCTTTGTAGCTTGCTTTCTTCGATTTCACCTATAATTACACAAACATACGATTAGGTAGCATATGTATTAAATTATCCATCAAAATATACCAAATCGTAGACAATTAAGCGTAATAGATGTGTCTATTTCTAGTCACATAACCTTTTCGAGGAAGAGGAGCTGATGGATTTGAGGGAAGGCAAGAACCCCGCGATGGACCAATTGACAATAATCCCCCTCCTCGGAATAATGCTAACCCAGGAAGAGGAGCACTTAAGCCAGTACCTTGGGCAGTCCGAGGAGGTAGGCAAGAGGAGGAGGACACCCAAGCCGTTGGGGAGGTGGCCCCAAATAATATTCCTAACCGAGGAACTATACATATTTATTTCTCGGGGAGTATCAGACGGAGACTCTAACCGAGCAAGAAAATGTTATGCTCGAAAGCTGCAAATAATGTCAATAATCCCGAAAAATACGCCAGAAGAGCCCTCCGTTGCTTTTAGGCATGGAGCAGGGAATTCATTTCTGCCATGATGATGCACTGGTTATTTCTGCCACGGTGGCTAATTATAATGTACAGAGGATCTGTGGATACGGGGAGTTCGACTGGTGTACTTTTTCTGAGCACATTAACCCAAATGGAGTTGGGAAGCATAGCCATACAGACGGTGAACACCTCTCTTCATGGATTTGCCGGAGAAATTATAAGCCCGGTGGGGCAGGTTTCTTTACCAGCTACGTTGGGTGAAGAACCGAGGACGAAAACCAAGATGATCAAATTTCTCATATTGGATGCCACATCATCTTACAACATAATTCTCGGCCGACCAGCCCTAACCGTTTTCAAGCAGTGGCGTCCACTTATCACTTAGCAATGAAAGTTCCAGTAGGGGGGAAAGTTGGGCAAGTAAGAGGAAATCAAACCTCCTCGAGAAAGTGTTATGTGCAATAGTTGAGGCATGAGAAAAAACAGAAGAAAGAGGTTGATGAACGAGGAGACAGTGATAAGAAGATGAAGCTAGAAAATATGGAGAAGATCGAGGAACGAGTATTTCCCACGGAGGAATTTCTCACAATCGAGCTGGGTCACCCAACTACGACCACTAGAGTGGGTTCCTAGTTAGATCCAGAGTTGCAGAGAAGTGTGATGACTGCTTGAATCAGAATGTGGACGTGTTCGCCTGGATTACCACTGACCTGGTCGGGGTAAATCCTGAGATTGCCAAACACCATCTTAATGTTGATCCTAACGCTCGGACGATCAAGCAAAATAGGAGGCATTTTGGGCCCGAAAAGGATGTGATTATTGCCAAGGAAGTGGAAGAATTGTTGAGAGCATGCCACATACGGGAAATCAATTTTTCTACATGGCTTTCAAATGTGGTTTTAGTACCCAAGTCAGAAGATAAGTGGAGAATGTATGTGAACTTCCGAGACGTGAATAAAGCATGTCCTAAATATTGTTAGCCATTGCAGATGATTGATCAACTAGTAGATTCTACTGCAGGGTATGCTATGTCTTATGGATGCCTATCAGGGATATCATCAAGTCCCTTTGACACATGAAGATCAACCAAAATTAAGCTTCGTTACAGCAGGAGAAACTTTTTGCTACGTGGTCATGCCCTTTGGCCTAACAAACGCCGGAGCCACTTTCCAAAGGCTGGTGGATACAATGTTCAAAGATCAGATAGGGCGGAATGTGAAAGTTTACGTAGACGATGTCCTTATAAAAAAGCAAGAAGGCGCATAATATAATTGATGATATGGAATAAGTCTTCTGCACTTTGCAAAAATTTGGCATGAAGTTGAATCCTGGAAAGTGCACATTTGAAATACATAGTGGCAAGTTCTTGGGATATATGGTCACTGAGAGAGGTGTTGAGGCCAATCCCGAAAAAATCAGAGCAATCCAGAAGATGAATCCTCCTCAGACATTAAACGGGGTAGAAAGGCTGATAGGAAGACTATGAGTCGCTTAATATCCCGCTCAGCCGATAGGAGTTTGCCTTTCTTTAAGGCATTAAGGCATGGGGTGCAATTTGAATGTGATGAACAATGTCAAAAGGCCTTCGAAGATTTGAAAGATTATCTAGCTCAATTGCCATTGATGAATAAGACCGAGCATGATGAGACACTCTTTGTCTATCTGTCTGTAACCGAGGAGGTCATCACCTCGGTTGGTTAGAGAGAAGTCAGGGCAGTAGCAACCAGTATACTATGTTAGTCGAGCATTGCAAGGAGCGGAACATAGATATCCCGAAGTTTAAAAATTGGCCTTAGCCCTCGTAACTACAGCGAGGAGACTTCGGCCATATTTTTTATTTCATCCCATCATGGTGGTGACAAGCACTCCCTTGGGAAGATTGTTGTCTACAGCAGAAATGTCAGGGCGAATGGTGAAATGGGCCACTGAGCTGAGTGAGTTCGACATCACTTACCAGCCCCGATCTACCATCAGGAAATTTAATGATTTACCCGTGGGATCGGGATGTTTGGTCCATGTTTAAATATAAAATTGCCTACGTTATTGTGCTCAAGGTAGAGAGCTTGTTCAGGAATTTTAATGATTTACTCGTGGGATCGGGATGTTTGGTCCACGTTTAAACATAAGATTCCTCGGGGTAGCGAGCTTGTTCAGGAATTTTAATGATTTACTCGTGGGATTGGGTTGTTTGGTCCACGTTTAAACATAAAAGTGTCTATGTTATCGTGCTCAAGATAGCGAGCTTGTTCAGGAATTTTAAGGATTTACTCGTGGGTCGGGATGTTTGGTCCACGTTTAAACATAAAAATGCCTATATTATTGTGCTCGGAGTAGCGAGCTTGTTCAGGAATTTTAATGATTTACTCATGAGATCGGGATGTTCGGTCCACGTTTAAACATAAAATTGCCTACGTTATTGTGCTCGGGGTAGCAAGCTTGTTCAGGAGTTTTAATGATTTAATCGTGGAATCGGGATGTTTGGTCCATGTTTAAAGATAAAATTGCCTATGTTATTGTGCTCGGGGTAGCGAGCTTGTTCAGGAATTTTAATAATTTACTCGTGGGACCGGGATGTTGGGTCCACATTTAAACATAAAATTGCCTACGTTATTGTGCTCGGGGTAGCGAGCTTGTTCAGGAGTTTTAATGATTTACTCGTGGGATCGGGATGTTTGGTCCACATTTAAACATTAAATTTCCTACGTTATTATGCTCGGAGTAGCGAGCTTGTTCGAAATTTTAATGATTTACACATGGGATCAGGCTGTTTGGTCCACGTTTAAACATAAAATTGCATATGTTATTGTGCTCAAGGTAGCGAGCTTGTTTGGAATTTTAATGATTTACTCATGGGATCGAGATGTTTGGTCCATGTTTAAACATAAAATTGCCTATGTTATTGTGGTCGGGATAGCGAGCTTGTTCAAGAATTTTAATGATTTAATCGTGGGATTAGAATGTTTGGTCCACGTTTAAACATAAAATTGCCTACGTAATTATGCTCGGGGGAGTGATCTTATTCAGGAATTTTAATGATTTATTCGTGGTATTGGGTTGTTTGGTCCAGTTTAAACATAAAATTGCCTACGTTATTGTGCTCGTGGTAGCGAGCTTGTTCAGGAATTTTAATAATTTACTCGTGGGATCGGAATGTTTGGTCCACGTTTAAACATAAAATTGCCTACATTATTGTGTTCGGGGTAGCGAGCTTGTTCAGGAATTTTAATGATTTACTCGTGGGTTCGGGATGTTTGGTCCACGTTTAAACATAAAATTGTCAGGTTATTGTGCTCGGGGTAGTGAGCTTGTTCAGGAATTTTAATGATTTAGTCGTGGGATCGGAATGTTTGGTCCACGTTTAAACATAAAATTACCTACGTTATTGTGCTCGGGGTAGCGAGCTTGTTCGGAATTTTAATGATTTACTCGTGGGATCGGGATGTTTGGCGCACGTTAAACATAAAATTGGCTATGTTATAGTGCTCGGGATAGCGAGCTTGTTCGGAATTTTAATGATTTACTCATGGGATCGGAATGTTTGGTCCACGTTTAAATATAAAATTGCATATGTTATTGTGCTCGGGGTAGCGAGCTTGTTCAGGAATTTTAAAGATTTACTCGTGGGATCGGGATGTTTGGTCCATGTTAAAACATAAATTACCTATGTTATTGTGCTCGGGTAGCGAGCTTGTTCAGGAATTTTTATGATTTACTCGTGGGATCGGGATGTTTGGACCACGTTTAAACATAAAATTGCCTACATTATTGTGCTTGGGGTAGCGAGATTGTTCAGGAATTTTAATGATTTACTCGTGGGATCGGGATGTTTAGTCCAGGTTTAAACATAAAATTGCCTAGGTTATTGTGCTCGGGTAGCGAGCTTGTTCAGGGATTTTAATGATTTACTCGAGAGATTGAGATTTTTGGTCAACGTTGTGCTCGGAGTAGCGAGCTTGTTCAAAATTTTAATGATCTACTCATGTGATCAGGAAGTTTGGTCCACGTTTAAACATAAAATTACATATGTTATTGTGCTCAAGGTAGCGAGCTTGTTCGGAATTTTAATGATTTACGCGTGGGATCGAAATGTTTGGTCCATGTTTAAACATAAAATTGCCTATGTTATTATGCTCGGGATAGCGAGCTTGTTCAAGAATTTTAATGATTTAATCGTGGGATCGGAATGTTTGGTCCACGTTTAAACATAAAATTACCTACGTTATTGTGCTCGGGGTTGTGAGTTTGTTCAGGAATTTTAATGATTTATTCGTGGGATCGGGACGTTTGGTCCAGTTTAAACATAAAATTGCCTACATTATTGTGGTCGGGGTAGCTAGCTTGTTCAGGAATTTTAATGATTTACTCGTGGGATCGGGATGTTTGGTTCATATTTAAACATTAATTTACCTACATTATTGTGCTCGGGGTAGCGAGCTTGTTCAGGAATTTTAATGATTTACTCGTGGGATCGGGATGTTTGGTCCACGTTTAAACATAAAATTGCCTAGGTTATTGTGCTCGGGGTAGCGAGCTTGTTCAGGAATTTTAATGATTTACTCGTTGGGGTCGGGATGTTTGGTTACGTTTAAACATAAAATTGCCTAAGTTATTGTGCTCGGGGTAGCGAGCTTGTTCGGAATTTTAATGATTTACTCATGAAATCGGGATGTTTGGTCCACATTTAAACATAAAAATGTCTAAGTTATTGTGCTCGGGGTTGCAAGCTTGTTCGGGAATTTTAATGATTTACTCGTGGGATCGGGATGTTTGGTCCATGTTTAAACATAAAACTGCATATGTTTTTGTGCTCGGGGTTGCGAGCTTGTTCATGAATTTTAATGATTTACTCGTGGGATCACGATGTTTGGTCCACGTTTGAACATAAAATTGCCTACGTTATTGTGCTTGGGGTAGCGAGCTTCTTCGGAATTTTAATGATTTACTCATGGGATCGGGATGTTTGGTCTACGTTTAAACATAAAATTGCATATGTTATTGTGTTCGGGGTACAGAGCTTGTTCAGGAATTTTATTCGTGGGATTGTGACATTTGGTAACGTTTTAAACTTAAAATTGTCTAAGTGTTAGGGATCAAGATTTCGAACGGCAAAATGAACAAATTATTTTATTCATAAAGAAGATATTACAGCAAGACATACAAAGGAAAGAAAAAACAATATTCCTATTATATGGCTCGAAGAGCTCTGGATGGAGGTTTTCTAGAGCAGCCTCTTGGTCTAGAAAGTCCTTTGGAGTTCCCTCGGGTGGATAACCCTTCGCCTCAAACTGATGAACACATGCTTCAAACCCATGAGCAAAAAACTTTGAGGCGCGGTAGGCCACCATATTGATATACTCCGAAAACTTCAAAAAGTCAGCTTTTCGCAAGAGCGAAGCTTCCTCTATTCGGGCATCAGCAGAAGATTTCTCCTGAGCAAGTTGCTCGGAGAAGGCCTTGTATTGCTCCGATAGGGTCTTGTTGGCCTCTTCTAGCTCGGCTGACCTTTTGCGCTCTTCCTCGAGGGCCTTCTGCGCCTTCTCCTGAGCAGCCTTCATAGAGGAATGCCAATCCTCCAGAATTCCATCGTCGTCTTCAAGTCCTCACCCATATTCTTAAGCTGGTGAATTTCCTTGCGATGACTAGCCGCCTCTGAGCGAACAGAGTGGAATTGGGTGAGGAGCTCACCAGCCATCATGTGGGCCTTCATAAAAATATGAGGAGTGAGTATACCAAACACGAACACTTAGAAAAAATTTCATTAAGGAAGCAATTACCTTGGTAAAAGAAATGGCAAAGTCATTCACCAAATTGCTGAAGGCCAACTCTCCGAGATACTTGTGGTCGGGTGAGTTGGGGGAGAAGCAGATGATGGATTGAGAAATTTAGAGTCGGGTTTTTTCAGGAGAGGGATGTGGGGAGAGTAGTCCCAACTTGGTATATAGTATCTCGCGGTGGGACAAGGACCACTCAGATCACCAAGAGTAGGTTGAGAAGAAGCTCGGGGTACGGGAGGGATGATGGAAGAAGAGGTTTTCTTGGTGTGGGGGGGGGGGGGGGGGGGGTTCGAAGAAGAACCCTGCCCTCAGGGTTTGCCCTCTTGCGAGATCGATGAACCAGAGCCTCCTCCTCCTCTGGTGAACGACTGGAGAGGTGGGAAGAGCAAGGGTAAGTTCAGCGGATGGAGTTGAAGGAAGAAGAGCAGTGGATCACAATGCCATCATTGAAGCTTGTCCTTCTGGAACTTAGCGTTCAAGTTCATGGCCATCCTAGCCTTCATCATCTTTGTCTCTGAAAAGAACAGACAGAGTTTAGTCCGAACGAGTTAGTTGAAATATATAAACAAATAAGAGTGCTCAGAAACACTCACTGATGGGCATTTTCAAGGATGCACCCTTCGGGCTCAGCTATAACAAGTACAATAGTCCTCGTCAATCAGCTCCGCCAAATTATAATATTGATCGCCAAGCGTACGACGAACCAACAGATATGGTTCCCTCTCAAGGTGCCCCTTGATCGATTTGCCCTTCGGGAGGTTTTCTCTCCACTCCATGGGACAATCCCAAGGTTGGAGTGGTGAGCAAAAAAAGTAGAATTTTTTCCAGTTTTTTATTGACGATGGGTAGTTCTTGAGGAAACCAACCCCCGTTCGGGAAGAAAAGTAGAAAAGTCCGATCTCTTTCTTATTCAATTGAAAAAAGCAATGAAAGTGTTCGGGGGTAGGGGTAAAACCTAGAAAAGAAAGGACTATGAAGAAGCCCGCCAATAGTCTATAACTGTTGGGGAATAATTGGCTGAGGGAGATGGCAAAATAGGAAGCCACTTCAACAAAGGAAGAGGGGACAGGAAAGCGAAGGCCCCCTCGGAGTTCATCTAAATAAAAGGGAAAATAGCCCTTGGGGGGCAGATGAGGGCGAGATCCTGATAGGGGACCAATAATAGAAATCCCCTCAGATATCTCCCATTTGGTTAGAATGCTGGATAGATGTTTGTCCGTCTGGACCCTGGATTCAAAAATTTCGAACCAGGGGACCTTAGCATTGACCAAGTCCTGTTCCGTAACAGCCCGCTCTTCTTCTCTGCGAGCAGCTGAAGAAGACGAAGAGCTTAGAGTCTCCTCGATGTCCGAGGAGGATGATGGCAGAGAAGGAAGAGTAGTAACTCTTTCCTCATCATGTGTGTCGTACAGTTCAATCGCCTTCAAAGAAAAATCATCCGAAGAGGAAGCCATACTTGGTAAGTAAATGCTTGCAAAGACTGAAGATATGTTGCTCGGTCGTCTGGTGCTAGCTCGGAAACAGAATGAAGCAAAGTAAAACAAATACGGAGGAATGACGGAGTATTTATAGATGAGACCATGTGAACAGTTGTTAAATCCATTCCATCCAAAATAAGTTAAATGGATGGTTTAAGATGTGTCTCGAGAAACGAAACGTCGCGTGGTGTTTGAAAATTTTGAGCTGGAAGAAAGAGCGGGAAAAAACCCTCGAGCAGGTCAAAATTAGGATTTTACCCGAAGACAATAAAACAAGTCTTCAATATTGTCGCATTGCTTTACTCAGGGGGTGAGGTGATGTCATATTACATATTAACCTTCTCGGGTGAAATCCCCTGCAAGTACCGAACAGCAACATCCGAGCATAAGATAGCCGAACACTATTAAACCCTACTCGGTATACTTGTCAGAGAATAGCGGAAGACCTGGGCGTATCCAACAAATTAACCGGCGAAAATAAACGTGCAATAATGATATGTGGATTTCTCAGACATGCTGGCCACAATTACGCCACGATCAGAGGAGATCGTGTTCCAAATTCCAGCCAATTAACCACTGGGATCATCCCTATAAATACATGCTTAGGGTCTCATTGTAAGGGGTTGGACTTTTGACTCAGAAAAAGACTCCGAAGAGAGCGTATTTTGTATGTTCGGTCATTTCTCTTACTTGGAGATTCTTGTTTAATAGTTCGGTTTTTGTGGGTTGTGTAAAAGTCATGTAACAGAATCCATTTTTAAAGTAAAGAATTCATATTGGACAAGGTCCCGTGGTTTTTTATTCACTTTTTGAGGGTTTTTCACGTATATATATATATATATATACATGCGTGTCCCAGCCGTATCGCCGTGTCCGTGTCATGTTGTGTCAGTGTCGTCGTATCAATGTCCGTGCATCATAGCTTATCAGATAATGTACTGACATGATTTCATCACATCCTAAAGGTCACATATCGTTACATTGATGTTGTTCTTGCGGAGATACTCTTACATGCGACATTTCATGGTACATATCATTATATTCTTTTATTAAAAAAAATTGACATGTGTCGCTAAATGTCGCCCCTAAAGACACCACCCCTAAGATCGGCATCAAAAAATCTATCACATATGTAACATTTCGATTAACTTGGGACCTCATCTGTAGTGACTAGTATTTTGTGATCTTCTATCTATTTACTGCATGTGAGAAGTTCGAGTTGAAAACAGATTTTCGTTTTAGATCTTAGATATTGAGTATATTTTAGATATTTCATAATTGCTGATGTATTTGTCTCAAACTATGATGCACGAACATTGACACGACACGACACGACACGAACACAACGATGGATTTTCAAAAAAATTAGGATACGACACGCCTGTATATTTTTATATATATTTTACATGTACTATATTATAAAATACTAAAATTCATAATTTTAAATTCTAAAAAATTATAAAAACAACAAAGATATTCTTACCAAATTCAATAGGCATATAAATAAATCCATGTAATCGGAATCATCATAGTATCTCTCATAGTAACATCAAATACTATTACTTCAATTAACATAAAGTTTAACAAACACATCCAAATAAAATAGAACACCAAAAATATTCTACCAAATTCAAAAGGCATACAAATAAATGCATTGCATTGAAATTATCATAGTATCACACATACTAACACCAAATATATATTATTTCAATTAACATAAAGTGTAACTAATACGCCCAAATTTCATTTTAGCCAAAGCTTTTTAAATTGTACAATTACCCCCGAAGTATCCTTTCTGTGTCGGACACATCCATCGTCCGTATTCGACACAAGTGTCCGATTTTGAGAGGAGTGTTCGACACGGGTGTTTGATTTTATTTTTTAAAAAATAAAATAAAGGACGCACCATGTGGCGTGTCCGACACGTGTTCAAAGAGTGTCCGATGAGTGTTGGTGTCCTAGAAGTGTCCAATACTGCACTAAGTGATTTTTACGAGTGTCCGTACATCGTAGGTCTCAATTAGTAGACGCTGAATTTGCAATTAAATAGATTAAACGAGTTAAATGGATTTGAAAAACGTGATTTAAAATATCTAAATCCAAAAACCTGATAAAATAATGCTATTCGATTCATGTGTACTTTAATGACTTTGTAGAAGTATGTTGTATTTAATTGATAATTAAGATCACATATTACTCAAGTTCTTGGAAATTGTAAAAGTGTCGTGATAATATTGTTCCCGTCAAAACAATTTTCATATTAAATTTCATAAAAATTGTTCTATCGGTAATAATATTTACTTCATCAGTAACATTTCACATCCTAAAAAAATGAAATTGTTTTGTTTGTAAGTTCATGGTGGACTCGGAATTTTAATGCGAGCCTTTATTATAAGGTGCATAATTTAATTGACTTGTTGAAATGCCAAAAATTTTCAAATTTTAGGGAGAATACAGAATTTACCCTTTTAAAAATATAGCACCTTTTATATATATGTGTATCGATTTTAAGAGGTTGGCGATTTCGCTACTTGAGCTACTCAAATTCGACTAACACTTAAAAAATACTAAACTCAAGTCAAATTTAGACCAATTCATTGATTCGACTCGCTGCTATCATAAATCAACCAATCGAAACAAGCAAAATAGTCATCCCATCGAAGCCAGAGATATTCTTATTGAGATGGTCCATAATTTTAACTACTCATCAATCGCTTATCTCATGTCTTCCATAGTATCAAACAGTGATAAGATTATCTCTTGTTGTTTATGTGATCAAGATAATAGCTCTTATTAGGGTAAATTGTATTCAGCTACCCAGTAAAATTCGAAATGGGCACAAATACCCCTGTATTAAATAAATTGCATTTTAATCCTTGTGTTTTTAAAAATGTAAGATTTTAAACCCTTGTGTAATATTAATAGGCGTTTAAACCCCTCTATAATATTACTTAGCTTTTAAACCCTTGTGTTTATTTAAAAAATAAGCAATAAACTCCTGTCTTTTAAAAAAATAAATGTTAAAACTCCCGTGTTTTTAAAAATAAACTTAATAAAAAAAATTAAAAAAAAATGTCTTTTTTAAAATAAACCAATTAGACATTTTAAATTTTTTTTATATCAATTGTTTGAAATATCTTTTTTAAAAAAATAAAAATAGATTGGTTAAAATATATACAAAATTTATTCAACAATTAATCTTTTATTTCTTGCCTAATTTTATAATTATAGTGTTCTACTATATTTTTTAAGGTATATAATGTTTCCTAATAATAATCAAATGTAAAATTTTTAAACAAATTTATTTAAAAAAATAAATTATGAATTTTAAAATAAAAATAAAAATCAATATGTGATTTTTGGAGGTTAAATGTTTTATACCAAGAAATTGGACAAGTAGAAATCATGAGTCCAATTTTCTAACACACAATTAAATGATGTGCATATAGAATAAATATGATATATTTTAGTTCTATAAAATGTAACAATATAAACAATTTTTTTCAAAATTTTTACATTTTATAAAAAGAACATAAATGCCTTAAAAATATAGTAGAACACTATAATTATAAAATTAGGCAACAAAGAAAAAATTAAATGTTGAAGTATGATTTTTATATATTTCAACCAATTTGTTTTTATTTTTTTAATAGATATTTCAAACAATTGTTAAAAACATTTAAAACGTCAAATAAGGTTTATTTTAGAAAATATTAATTTTTAATTTTTTTATTTTTAAATTTTTTATTGTATATGCTTATTTTTAAAAAAAGATGTGTACTTTAATATTTATTTTTTAAAAACACAGTGATTTTTTGCTTATTTTGCTTATTTTTAAAAAAAACATAGGGATTATGCAGGGGTTTAAACGCTTATTAACATTAAACAGGGGTTAAACGCTTATTTTTAAAAAATACAGGGATTAAAATGTTAATTTATGTAACACAGCGATATTTGTGCCTATTTTGGATTTTACAAGATAGTTGGATACATTTGTCCGTTCTTATTATTTTGATGCCAAGTAGATTGGATATATTTAAGATACATATATGGTCTTTTTGACAAAAAGACCCAACTCCAACTCTCATGGGTAATAAAATTGTTAGTGTTGATTAAACAAACGAAATCAGAAAGTAAACTAATTAAATAAAAACTTGGACATCATTTTCGAAAGAAATTTGTGAGTAGCATAATAGTAAATTAAAAGAAGAAAGGGACCATTTCTGTAATAATCTGCCCTGACGAGGCTACAATTAGACAGGTCTTTTCAGAAAAAAATGACAGCTTCTTTCGCTTGTATTATTAATTAATTAATTAAACCATATATGTGGCGAAGCGCAATCGACAATTAAATGAATATGCCCACATTGCCCCCCCCAAGTCAACATGTTCATGGGCCGATCGGGCCGAATTCAAATCGGATCCAATTGATCACAGGTTCGAACAGAGTGGAACCGGACCAAAGAGATCAACTAGGACACGAGGAAGAACCCGAGTCCCCACCATAGGAACCATCCATGGCTTCGAAGCAGCCTTCATTGCTACCACCATCACATAAGCCGCCTTCATTGCTACCACCATCACATGCACCCCCACCCCCACCCCCAAGACCATCACCACCATCTAGTCTGGTTTTGCCACCACCGCCAAAACCACCGTTACCACCAGAATCGCCACCGTTACCACCAGAATCGCCACCTTCACCACCGAGGCCATGATCTGGACCGCCATCAAGACCACCACCTAACAGAAAATCACCTCCTACACCATCGTATAACCCGCTACCAGAACAAAACCCCCTTCAAAAAACTCCACTGTCCCATAATCACCCACCGCAACCAAGCCCACCAGAGAGTAAATAACCAAATGGTAGTGCCCTTAAGGACACCCCCAACATAATCAAGAATGAACAACAATCGGATCCGCTCAAGTAAATTCGAAGAAACTGAGAAACTCTCGTAGGATAGAGAGATAAAGGGAAACGACGAATCGTACGTTTGGTCGTCAATTGGGCATCGGAAACTCTCAACACAATATATTTTGAAATGACATGATATTCATAAACAAAAACCAATGTATTGGAGCGTGAAGAGGGTGCGGGCCCACCCTAGTTGTTGCATGAAAGATTAATCAGTTGTTTTTTTCATCGCTCCCAACATGTCATTATTGGCGCTAATGGGACGCAAATATAAATCGTTGTTCAAACAACTATTCAGAGTTTTCTAGAGCTCCTTGTAAGGCTTGTTGGAAAACTCCGAACTTGATTAATGGCCCTTTGTTGGTTCACAGAACTATATGTTGAGCAATTCGGCAAAATTGATACTGACTCCTTAGACTTCGTTAACTTTAACTCCATTAAACAACTATTTCTGAATCTCTTTTTGGTTCACACCACTTATCTCAAGTTTTGGATTGAACTAATTTTTTTTAGTTTTTATATTCAACTCTAGTTTCCGATCGTTCTTAATCATTTGTTATTTTCACATCATATTATACATTAAATAATGATTATTTGAGGAGGGATTGTGTCAATACGTATGACAAATTGAAAATTTTGAAATTAAAGAGAGATGATTTTGTATTTAATTTAATATCGTCAGAATTTCTTTTTTTTTTAAAAAAAAAATTAAAGGCGCGAATATATATCTATACTATTAATAAAACAAAGCACATTAAACATGTCATATCAAATTTTGATATTTCAAAAATATCCTCACACTAATATTCCCCAACCCATGTTTAATTTTTTAAAAAAAAATGAAAGAAAGAAAGATAGATAGAGAATAGTGGATCGGGCAAACACGTCCTAGGAAAGTGGTTGAGGTCCTTTGTTTTTATTGAACTGGAAGTTTGTAAGATGCGAGAGAAACATTTTTGCAATCAAGGAACTGAAGTGTGGACCATCTCTAAAGTAAAATAAAAAATAAAAAAAATCTGGTTCATCGATGTTGTAGCACACATTATTGAATAGCAATATGTTATCCATTAATAATTTATCCATTTTTTTTTTAATTACATATTATTTTTATTTTCAATTTCAAACATACCACGACTATAATCGCGATTGTTCCATAAAATATTAATAAAAAGAAAACATTAATCTCCCCAATATTTTTTGTGACTATGTCGGTAAACCATATTCACCGTACGATATTTTTAATTTGATATGTAAGTGATATTGTTATCCATAAAGTATAAATATTTCGATCTTATATTAAAGGTTTATGATAGTAATCTTTGATTTTTTTGTTAAAAACTTTTATCAATTGCAACTATATATGAGGTTTTTTAATTATCTAACCTAAATTTAAACGTTATTAACAAATTAACTCAATTTTAATATTTGTTGTCGGCATCCCATATGGCGACAATATTTAAAAAATGCTTTTTAAAATGATGTCGGCACATGAAGACATTTTTTTTAATCTGGTCGCCATATCAGATGGCGACATCAATTAAAAAATATTTTTTAATCGATGTCGCCATCGAAGATGGCGATAGCAATAAAACTATTCGCCTCTGTATAATCGTGCGTGATATTCGTAGCATTCGTAAATCAAAAACTTCATTGTATCAAAATCTTCGTTCTTTCCTACGGTCGATATATTGCAGGTACGCTGTTATATAAATAATCAAAATTGACAATATTATATATCATGTATTAATTTAAAAATTTTGTCTTTATTTTTTAAGGTATGACAATTAAAATTTTGTTGTATTGGAGAGGCGATATATTTCAAGATTCAGAATCTGTTAGATATGATCGTGGTCCGTCAAAAGGCATGACAATATCTCGCAATATTAATTATCTGCAGTTATTGAACGACATACATGATATTACCGGCATCAATCATAACCAGCTCATTCTGAAAATATATTGCAAATATATATTCAGTGATTTTTCGGAGATGAAACAAACAATTTTTCCTATTTACAGTGATTACAATTTAGCACGTGTATTGGATTCTGAACAAAATCATAGTTGTTTGGAGATGTATATATAAACAGAACGAAGGGCTTAGGATTTTATTATAGAAATGACAACAAGTGGTAGTTGTCCATTTGTAGTAGTTACAGAAAGACCAACTACCTCTAGGATTCAAGATGATGCTCCCATAGTTGCTGAAATTATTGTTCCCGAGTCACTACCAGACATTTTTGCGGATTTTGAGATGATATTCAGTCTGAACCGAAGGGAATTCAATCCGATGATGAGTCTGATGACGATGAGATTGATATTGAAGAAATGCCAGTTAATGTAGCAGACACAACCATGACAAATGACCATGACCTTTATCCAACAATTCCATTTTTCGCCACAACACATCCAGACGTATTTGGCGATTCGATCGACCTTCCAACTGGTAAGTTGGGGAGTTACTAAGACTATTCCAAAGAAAATATCCATCTGAATATGGTATTTAAAGATACAGTTCATCTTCAGGCAGCTGTAAAGGATTACTCTGTACGGATTGCAAAAATGTGAGTATCTTGTTATCAAAAGTACAAACATTATGGAAAGTGATGTACAAATATAGTACACCAGATATGCCTTGCAGCTGGTTTATGCACGCCTCATTGAGTAAAAAATGGACTATTCAAAACAACGAAGTAGGGGGGTTCTCACACTTGTCTTTTAAGTGAATTTTCGATCGATTATGCAAATCTGGACAAAAATATATTGCTAGTTTGTTAGTGGGAATCGTCGGCACGATCCATCCTATGAGATAAAGTATGTTATTCAAACTGTTAAAGATAAGTATGGATTTGAGATCTCATTTGCAAAATGTTGGTATAGTTTGAGACGTGCGGTTGAAAATGTGTATGGAACATGGGAGAGCTCTGTGAATAAGTTACCGTATTACATATGAGCTTTGCACAAATGGAACCTAGGCACAGTCGTCGAATGGGATCACCTACCGAATGCTAGACCAACATAGATGACTTTGAATTATGTGTTTTGGACCTTCCAACCATGTGCAGATGGATTCGACACTGCCAACAAGTTATAATTGTAGATGGAACACATCTGTATACAAAATATCAACATAAGATGTTGATTGCCGTGGCCATGAATGCTAACAATCAAGTCTTACATTTGGCATTTGCAATCGTTAACGAGAAAGTTTTTTGTCGTGGAAATGGTTTTTGGGGTTGATTAGCAAGCACATTGTTAAAGGATCTGCTGGTGTGTACTTGATATCTGATAGGCATCCGGGCCTTATTGCAGCCGCTGAATGTATTACCGACTTCAATTCCTCGCGTGAAGTGCATCGATTTTGTTTGAGACATGTGTGCTCAAACTTTAATAGTCGCTTCAAAATTGTTCATTTGGAAGACTTATGCTGGAAGGCTAGATCAGAAAATCAGCTTAGAAGGTTTGATTCTACAATAGAAGAAATAAAAAGTATTTAACCAAGAGCATTTGATTGTTTGAATCGGATTGACAAGTCAAAATGGACTCTTGCTCATGACGATGGATGGCGTTGTGGTATTCTTATGACAAATATGTCCGAGTGCAATAACGGAGTTATGAAGGGTGCTCATCGTCTTCCAATCACCGCCATTGTGCAATTAACTTTTTGATCGATGTGTGCTATATTTTCTTGAACGACTGAAGAAGGCTGAACGAATGATCTAGAATAATCAAGATTGGTTGGATTATGTCTTTGAAAAATATACTAATGCTGACCATCATTCCTTTCACCATGATGTTCGGATGTTCAGTCGAAGACAATTAACCGCCTCTGTAATAACTAGGGAGCAAGCAGGATATGGCGGCAATACTCACGTTGTCAACCTCAAAACAGAGGAATGCTCTTGCGGAAAATAGAAATAATTCGGCATACCATATTCACATGTGATACAAGTGTGTCGACATTATGGCTTAAATGCAAAAAAAAAATTTGTCAACCAATATTATAATATGTCTGAATATTGGAACACATATCAAGGGCAATTCAATCCATTGTGGGAAGAGCAGTATTAGGACACCCCTTGCTTTGAGTTATTCCACAACTCCACTATGTGTAAGACCAAATGGGTAGGTCGTGATCGAACAACACGTATCCAAAATGAGATGGATTGGCCAGAAGCCTGAGGAAGATGACAGATGGGCTCAACTTCATCACAAAATCAGTAAATTTGCAATGTTTGAGTTATGTAAAAATAATTTCCATGTTGATCGTTGTAGAATATTATGAAATATCATTGTAATATGTTATGTTACTATTTTTTACGTTGATGATATGTATTATAATGTGATACATGGAAACTTAATAGAAACACACAAACAAACTGATGTAACATAACTCATAAATATTTACAACATAAATGATGACTTTAACGTCTACGAAATAAATTTCCTCCAGTACCACAACGAAGGGGATTTGTCTGTCTTCGAACTCTTCGTTGTTCAACGACTTCTTCACCACTTTCCCTTGCCACAGGTGTGTTGCCTGGCTGCTGAATTGGCGTTAATTGAGGGAATACAACTGGTGATACATCAAAAGGTGAAGACATAGACGCATATGTTGCAAACCCAAGATTGGCATTTGTATCTACGTTGCTGAAGTGGGCTTGTGTGAATATGATGGGATATGGCGTGAATGGAGATAGATCATATGATTGTGGAGGCACATGAAAATAATAGTCTATAGACATATTTCGCTCAAACGATGTAGATGGACCTGCAAAATTTGTCTGGATATGTGTAGATGGACCTGCGAAATCTGTCGGAAGCAGTTTAGATGATGTGCCTGTATGGAACTACGTGTATCAACAGACTGAACTTCATCGTATGACGGAAAGTTTCTGTCTCGTCGTTCACGAGCCACTGCCACCACATTGTCGAACATACGCCTGTGTTGCCTCATCGACTCTGTCGTAATAGGTTCTCCATCAGCGAGATGTCGGTCGTAGCTTGTAGTTAATTGCTCCATCTGCTTAATCTGCAAAGCCCAAAAGTCCATATATATTTATACATCTAAACAAAATTATAAAAACAAAATTTTACTAAATTAACGTACCACATGATGCCATGCCGGGCCATCACCATGTTGATATCCTGTCTATACAAAATATTGTTGACGACCAATGTATCTACGTGTGACTTGTTCATACCACTCACTGTATCCGACAACAACGTAGTAACCACCATCAGTAAATTGTGGTCTGCCAACACATAGATCATTTGCCATCTCCCAACGAAGTATGTATGCAATATGCTGAGTGCTCCAGTCTTTGTTGACGTTTCCCCTTCGACCAACATTATGCAATATATAATCTCTCGATTGTGGATGTTCTGGGAAGTCTTGTAGCATACCAAATTGTAGAAGTACTCTATCAGACCGTTGCATTTCAACTATGTCAAAGAAAATCAACTGACCCTTATATGTACCTAACTGGGTAATTCATTCAGTGTACTCATCATGGTACGTCTGCCACTTAAACTACAAGACAACATTGCTTTAAAAATATAAAATAATGTTTTTTTGTATAAAACTAATTTAATAACATGTTTACTTGAGTTACTGGCTACTCATCAAGGATGTCCCTGATGATTCGTATGGAATGACTCCCAGTTTCTGTAAATTTTAAATGACATGACTAACTGTATAATGCAAAATCATGTTTTCCAACATCAAAAGCATAAATCAAATAGAAACAACTAAGTTCAGAAATACGGAAATAACGAGAGGCGTTGACTCCTTGCGTTGCTCCGTCGTCCCGTCTCTTCCGATGCGTCTCTTCTCCAATGGTTTGATGGTGTATGGATGATGGTAGAGGATGAAGATGATGGTGGCTGCTTGTTGTAGGGTAAATTATGAGCCAAAAGTCCCTTAATTTCGTCTGAAATCTTCTATATATTGTGTTGGAGGAGTCGTCCATTCTCTGGACACAAAATAGCTTGATAAAGAAAGAAATCTCGAATTTTTCAGGTTTGGCGATCGATCGCCGTCAGTTTCCGATCGATCGGCAAAACATTCTGGAAGAAATAACCAATTTTTTTATATTCGCGATCGATCGCGGTGTTTTACCGATCGATCGCGGAACTTTTCTGAACCGTGGCGATCAATCGCGAGATGTTACCGAATGATCGTGGAACTTTTCTGAATTTCACAATTTGCGATTTTGTCCATCCTTTTCCGTGTTTGCTCGGTTTGGTCATTTTTCAACATTTTAAGCTTATTTCCTCCACTTTTAAGCATTTGGACCTGGATTCCTGAAATATACAAATATATACCAAAACGCGTAATATTTTCCAGGAATCACTACAAAAACGTTCATAATCTTATATCAAATTAAGTGTAAAAATCACACTTATCAACTCTCCCAAACTTAAACTTGATCGTCTCGAGCAAGAAATAAGATCAAGCAGTCAAGTTCAATATTGAAGATTCAAATAAAAACAAATTTGTAGTCAATCATGTAGCTCAGACGTCTCACTTCAGACGTCTCACTTAAAGACAAACAACAGTCAATCAGAAAGTTCAACATGTTGTGTTTTCTCCTAGATTAAGCAACATGTCTCCAAATCAGAACGTGCGTGTGTGCTATTGTCATTTTCAAGTTGCATGAAAATTTCATATATCAAATCATGTTAGTCATGGAAAGTAAGATTATCATTGAGCACCCATTAGTCCTATTTTCAAACACTTCTCCACTAATGTAGTCACTCCCTAGACTTGGATCAATATGTCTTTTTAAGCTTGTAATATTTGGCCTAGGTGTTGAGCTTCAAAGAAAAGATAGGATATCACAAAGAAGAGAGTATAAGCATGTAAGGTTCATATTTTTAGCACTTGAGATTCTCTTAGTTTTCTTTTAGCCTTGGCCGCTTTGGGTCTTAGTTGGATATTTTTTCTCAAGGCTTTTTCTATCTTTTCTTTTCTCATTCATCATCTTTTTTACAATAAGCTCATCCAAACATAGCAATTCAAGTGCATCTAATGAGATTCATTATACTCCCTTTAGGTAAGGATAAAATTTTCAGTTTAAGCTCAAATAGGTAGGTATAATGAGTTGCCAAAGAGATTTGTTGAATGGGGGTTAATAGTATGTGAAAAATACTACATTCCTTTTCAATTAGGCTCAAAATGGGACATTAGAGATTGATATATATCATGGTAAGCTTGAAAGGCTCAAACGGTCCAAAGATCGCCTAGATCATCTCCTAATCAAGTTCATGACTATAAAATTTCGCCTTGAAGTGTCATCATCAAATAGTTTCTAAGGTACTCTAAGATGCTCAAAAATAATTCATCAAATTCAAAAAGATTTTCACTACTACAAATGCAATTCACAAGATTATGACTCAAATGTGCTCAAAATATTCCTCATATTTGACATACCACTCAAAACAAGATATTCACAACAAGTCTTAAAAAAAACAAAACTCAAGTTGACGTGCATAGTGAGATTAATATCGTCATGGAATAGATATCATTACTATGATTCATTCTTTTCTTACTAATTGAACTCATTTTCAAGAAATTTTTTATGTTGGTGCTCAAAAAACGATCCAATTCCACAAAAAAAGCATGACACAATAATGCACTCCCCCAAACTTATTCATGCATTGTCCTCAATGTCACAAGCATGGAAAATAAGACAAAGCATTTACCTTTGACAACGAGCGTCAGTGATCGTTGTCCAATTCCTCGTCAGCTCGTGGGGTATAGTGTTGGACAGATCACAACACGCATGGAGTCTCTCACCATAATCAAAAATAAAAGCAAAAACAAAGCTAAGGGATAATAAAGAGTTCTTGATTTATAGTCCCAAGCTGGACTTTTCACCATGTAAGCTCAAGTGCCGCCAGGGGCAGTGGGGGACGATTCTTCGTCCGCCATGTGGTAACGTCGTAACCACTTTTCTTTCACAGTGAATAGTGCCTCATGGTCATCTCTCAGCTTGAAGGTATCGAATGGTAGAACATCGACAATTTTGAACGGTCCAACCCATGGTGCGTCAGACTTCCATGGAATTAGTCGCATCTTTTTCCTATTCATTTGAACTAAGTCACCTTCACGGAATTTGCCTCTTCTTTGATGGCCAGTCGGTGTGATCTCCACCTTATTCTCGCTCTTAACCTGCATCGCATCAACAAACAGTGTATCAATTATATTAATACTAAAACATTGGTGCTCAGTGCGTGTAGTGTTCAAAGCTTTGAACATATCAGAAACCACTTGATCCCTGATAGGGTTGAATATTACGCGTTTTTATACCATGATATGTATATGTTTTCGTGTTGATTCTTGGATTATTTTATGGTTTATGGTATATATTTCTCTATTTCAGGAATCAATGTTGAAATGTAGGGAAAGGTGAATAAATCAAGCTAAAATGATGAAAGAATGAATAAAGTTGAAGAAAAGAGGAAAAAACCAGAATCCAAGACACATGTTGCTCATTTCTCCTAAAATTACTATATGTTTGAGCCAAGTTTTGGAAATGTGATCCATATAAAAGTTGTATAACTTTCTCTTATCTTCGCGTGGACAGCTGATTCATCAAATTTGGAGTTTGTATGAGAAAGTTACGGCCAAAATACGAAACTTGCCAGAAGCTGAAAAAGGTGAAGAAAACATCCTGGTCTTGCCGATCGATCAAGAAAGGCTGAAAAAGCCACGAAATTCTTACTGTGAAGCTCGATCGATCGGCCCTTCTGTCCCGATCGATCGGCCGGAGGAATTTTCAGAAAATAAATTCCTTGTAGAGTTTGTGTGCAAAAGGGAAGTCCAAGATTTCTTTTCCTCTATATATTGACACGAAAATAACAACCCAAATCATACTTTGAACCCTAGGAATAGCCTCCACACCTCCATACTCCATATCACTTTCATCCATCTTCACCTATTTATCCTAGGAATTGGAACAACCCAACAAGGCGATTAAAGAGACGATCGAGAAGGAAGCAAGAGAATGAGCGAGGATCTACAACCGGAGTCGACGCTGGGAGTTTATTCTTACTTTTAAACTTTAGTTTTGTTTTGTTTTGATTTTATCATGCTTGGATTGTTGCAAGACATGTTTGAGTATTGGTATTTATTTATGAGTATGAACTAAGTTTATTTATCGAGGCTAGGCGAATCCTTTGTTATGAACCTTCGATTTGATGATTTAATGATTGAATTCTTATAGTTCTTTGCGTATGTTTTATGTTCTTCATGTTTTTAGAGGATTGATCACCTTTGAATGATGTTAGTATCGTAATTGAGATCGAGAGATGATTTTATGATACTGAATTAATAACTCATACCATGGATTTCAGACCGAAATCGAGAGATGACGTCAAATACATGCGTGATAGCCATAGATATCTAGTAATTGAAAGCTAGGAGTTTTCATGGATCTTATGCAACATTGAATTGTTAAATAAGTACGAGAGTTACTTACTGCAATTCAGTGTTAGGTTTAATATAGCTCGAGAGAGTGTATTAGATAAATTGGGAGAACTCGTCACCTTAGAAATATTTGAATATTCAATCGAGAATTGTAGGTAATTGCATTGGTGAGCCAAAGTCTCGATAATCTTCTCTAGTAGATTTTTCTCGTTTACTTTTATTGACTTAGTTGGATTAGTAGTTTATATTAATTAATTAGTTGTTAATTATAAATTAATTATCGTAGGTTAAATATAGTTAAAAGACATCTTATTTGGTACTTGCTTGTTAGTCCATGTGGGTTCGACAATCCGTATCTTCCTATCTATACTAAAACTTGACACCGTGAACTTGCGGTCTAAAGTCGCTACACTGAGAAATTTTCTGTTTAAAATAAAAGCGATCAAGTTTTTAGCGTCGTTGCCGGGGACTAACTTTAGTAATATCATATTAGGTTCTTTGACTGTAATTTAACCATTTTTGTTTTTTTTTTTTATTTCGAAAAAAAATAATAATAATAATTATATATATTTATTTTGTTTTTGTTTTATTTTTCTTGTGAGGTACTTGGAGATGCTACATCAACAAGCCTTCACAAGCTTTGCCCAACAACGTTCCGAGCCGTTCTACGCTGTTTGGGAGAGATTCAATGAATTGGCCAACACATTCCGGTATCACAACTTTTCGAACTATACTCTCCTGCAAAATTCTTCAAAGGGTTGGATGCACAGACACGAGAATGGGTATTGAGCGTAGCACTAGCAACTAGAAGTCCTTTGGTTGACAGAGATGAAGACAGTGTATTGCACCTGTTCAATAATATGGCGGACTTCGATCATCACTGGCATTGTGATCCTTCACTACAAGGATGGAGTCACCAATACCCACCGGAGCCTCACTACCCTATTGATACGCCACAACCATTTGAACATCGCGAATATAGGAGAGATAGTTCTGCAGATGTCACAACTCAGTTAGAGGATACCTTAGTAAGATTCATGGCATCAACTGAAAACAGTTTGGAGTGCCAAACCAACTCCATGCGCCACCTGGAGCAGCAAATGGCGGTCCTTATGGAAACAATTTCAACTAGCTGCCAGGAGGAAGAGACGGGAGCTACAAATCAAGAGGCGACAAATCGAGTTTGGTTATATGAGGATGATCACTCAACCAACCAAGTTTGGGGGAGTGATCCTCCTAGTGTGGAAGATTCAAAGGAACTTGAGCCTCTTCAAGAGATTGAGTCTACTTCAGAGATGTCATCCGAGGAGTTCCCATATGAAGATGAGTCGAATGTGATGTTGGAGAAGGAAGAGACTTGCGATGATTCCGATTTGAGTCCATCGATGGAGACATGTTCTATGTCATATGTGGATCCGTATTTTCCATCGATGCCAACTTCACCGCACTACATCCTCCAAGATTTGAAGCCAAGTCAAGAATCATTCTCCTATGCCTACCAATTCAAGAATGTTGTTGGAGCGACGAGCTTACACTGCTACCATCTTGCCAATCTTGAGGGCATATTGAATGAAGACACATTAGTGGTATCATACGATACTTACTATGGGCGGCAGCCGCTCTTTGATGGTTGCTTCTGATGGTCAAGCCGAAGACCAAAAATCAGCGCTTCTTGGGAGGCAACCCAAGCGTATCCTTTTGTTATTTAATTTTGTTTTATTTTTCAGTTTTCATTTTAGTTTTGTTTATCTCTCAAGTCAAATATTTTACCATATGCATTCTTTTCTTGTTAGGTACTTGGTTGGAGCGATGAACCCCTACAACAGTGGAGCTTTCAAAAGCAAATCTTCCTCAACCCTCATACAAGCGTCTTGATCAGGGGAGTTCACTTTTTCCCTTTTGATTCTTTTAAACATTGAGGGCAATGTTTGATTTAAGTTTGGGTGAGTAGTAGCTTGCATGTTTTACTTGTTTTAACCACATGTTGTGTGATACCCCAAAATTTGATTAATGTTAATTAAGTATATTTGGTGAATTAACTAATTATTAATGAGAAGTTGTATGTGTTTATGTTATAAAGTAATTCTCATTTTATATATATTGAGATCAAGAGACGATAAAAACAAATAGTAAATTTGAATAGGGCCTGAATGTGGGTGACTACAGGGAAACAAGATCGTGGAACTAGCATATTGGTCCAAGAAAAATTGAAATCATGTGATACTAGTACACCTGAAACAAAAGAAACAAAATAATATAAATAAATAATTACTTATGAAAATTCACATAACAAAACTTATAATAGAAATTGGGTGAGGAAGAAGTGTGTAGACATCAGGACATGCGTCCATGCGTCCATGTCTCAAGAACAATACACGTGTAATAGGTAGACGTACACCGTCAAAGTACATATATCATCTTAAAATAAAATATAAATTAGCACCGCTTCTATTTTCTTTACCGGAACTGTAGATTTTGTGAAACAAAGCAAGAGTAGATAACAAACAGAATAAGTAGAAGGAGAAACTCTCACTCTCAAATTTCTCCGTGGAAAATCGATTAAATTTCTCAAGCCAGCTATAGAGTTCTTGACATCATCTCTAGAAGGTAAATTTTACCGAAAATTTATCAGATGTTAAACTAATGTTTTTTTCATGTTTTTCTTCTAAGGATTTTTCGTTAGTACAAAGTGGGTATTGTAGTTGGAACTCAGACATATATCCATAGACTTGATATGTTCTTTTAATTCAGTACCTTTAATTGCACAAGTAAATATGCTAGTAGTTGAATTTGTATGATATTATGTTGGGGAAATTAATTCTTAATAATAATTTTAGAATCCTTAAAGTAACTAATCGAGGAAAAGAAACTATATTAAAGTAATATATTAATAAATGATATTCCTTGAAACTAAGCTATGAATGATTTAGAAATAATCGATTGATTGATTGGTTTCGCAGCTTGATATTGTACATTATATTCATTTTCCTCGTCGTCATATGCCAGAAGAAATAAGGTATGTTGCGATCAGGTAACATAAGACAGGTATCTGTATAATTTGATATATGATTTGTTATTGAATTATGTGAGTTACGTTGCTACGTTATTTTATTTAAATTATGTGGCATTCATGACATTCATAATTGCACATCGGTGTATGAGAAATCAATGTTTTGTTAACACACATCATTTTATACATACATCGATGCATGACATACACGTTGAGCTACATCCTTGAATACCCTGATATTTCTTGGATTATGATATCGAGCATTGGGATTGGTACTGCGATACTATGTTGGCATTACATGGCTTGATATGCATAGGGAATCGTGGTCCCCTTTGATTGATATGATTTGTTGAGACGGGGATTGGTGGCACCTTGCTGATGTCATCATCCCTATATGATTATATGATGTCAGGACCTGGGGTTGGTGGCGCTTTGCCGACGTCCATCCGTCTGGATACCCTATAGGCTTGACAGGCTCGAGCTATTCTGATATGGTTGGACTTTCGTTTATTGATTCAGTTATACCCAGTGGATGGGTATACGATATGATACCGACATGACATTGCATTGCATTACATCATATATCACATTTTATAGATACATGTTGTATATTCTATGATCGTTCCATATTGGGCTTTTGCTCACCCCCAAAGGGGGCTGCTGTTGTCTTTGTTTGTGGACAATGGCAGGCAGTATAGGTGGTCAGGATCCCAGAGAAGGTATATCCGGTGGGAGCCACCTTGAGAGGTTTATTTTCCTTCTTATCCTAGTCGTATATGTACCAGGGATGTGTCCCTGGAGTGTAGGGAGTTTATGTATATTTAGTTTATTTTGCTCAGCATGGATATGTGTTTCATAGTTTGATTTGTGTTGATGGAGATGAAATTGATGGTATATATATATAGTTTGACTATTGGCATTGGTGGTATGTTTCTCGTGCGACAAGGTCATGCCGAAATTTTTAGGGCCACGTGTTAATAAATGTTAAACAAATCTTTCGCTGTTTACTCTATAATTATCATTGTGTGAAAAGTAATCACATTATTAGGATTGGGCCCTCACATATTGTGTGCTTAAATGACACTTGAATCGTCCGATTATTATGAGCTAAATTGTTTTTTTTAAGAGTTCAAACTTGAGAAAAGAATGAATTATAGTAGTGACTATTCAATGAGGATTTTGATCTCACTATGCATATGAACTTGATTTGTGATGATTATTGGACTTGTACATGAATATCCTAATTTGAGTTAGCATGTCAAGAATGAGGAATATATTGAGCACAATGAGTCATGATCTTGTGGATTGCATGTTTTGAATAGTGATAATTGTTGTGAACTTGATGATTTGTCTTGAGCATCTTAGAGTTATCCTAGAACTTATTTGATGATGACACTTTGACGCAAAATTTTATAGTTACAAACTTGACATGAAAATGATCTAGGCGATCTTTGAAACGTTTGAGCCTTTCAAGCTTACCATGATTCATATCAATCCCTAGTGTCCCATTTGAGCTTTATTGAAAAAAGAATGGTATATGTATTGCATATAATTAGACCCCATTCGACATTCTTGGCAAACTCATTATACTTACCATTATTTGAGCCTAAATGAAAAAGTTATCCTTACCCTAAGGGAGTATAATGAATATCATTCGATGCACTTGAATTGTTATATCTTGATGAACTTATTAAAAAAAATTGATGAATGAGAAAAGAAAAAGATAGACAAAAAGCCTTGAGAAAAAGATTGACTAAATAAGACCCAAAGTGGCCAAGGCTATAAAAGAAAAAGAAGAGAAGCTCGATGTGTGTGAAAAATTTGAATTGTAAATGATTATACTCTTTTCTTTGCGCTTATCCTATCTTTTCTTTGAAGCCAACACCAAAGGCCTTACATTACAAGCTTAAAAAGTCCTTTTGATCCAAGTCTAAGGAGTAACTATCATTAGTGGAGAAGTTGTTTGAAAATAGTGGGGTGCTTGATGATAATCTCGACTTTGAGTTGATTAACATGATTTGATCCTGAATATGTGCATGAAACTTAAGATTGACTATAGCACACACACACGTTCTGATTTTGAGATGTGTTACTTGATTTAGGAGAAAACATGTCTTGTCAACTTTTGTATATGTGCATGAGATTTCTGAGAATAAAATAAGTCATGAAATAATTGTTTCAAGTATCAAGAATGAACTCTACCTTGTGATTTTAATGCTTAAACTCAAAGAATTGTAAAAATCATTCAAAACTTAATTAAAATTGTGGGTTCAAAACTTAGGATCCCCTAAGTCTTGACAACAAAACTTAGCCTAGAAACATATTCAAAATCAAATGCAAAATCATGTTTTCCAACATCAAAAGCATAAGGAAATCAAATAGAAGCAACTAAGTTCAGAAATACGAAAATCTTATAGCAAATTAAGTGTAAAAATCACACTTATCAGTGGTCGCTTGTTGTAGGGTAAATTATGAGCCAAAAGTGTGATGCCTGAAAAAGGCATAAATAAATAATAATTGAGAATTATGACGTATGCTCTACAATTCATTAGTTGAAATTAGATAACTAATGCCAACTTGTCATCATGCTGAAAGATTTTGTTGATGTAAATTTTATTGTTGAGATAGTAAAATTCTAGTATAATGATACCAAAAATTAGATGACATTTGATATTTGAAAGTAATTATGTGGGTAGTATTAGAGAATACAAGTACGTAAATTTATTCTGCTTAAGAATTTATATAAAAAGGGAAACTTCATACCTTTGTTTTGTTTTAGTGATTGAATTTACAGAATAGTACACATGTCAGAGAATCATGCAATTAGAAGACAAATATGACAGATGATGCCCTTAGTCTTCAGTATGTGATAATGAATCGAAAAATCATATACTATTATTAGTAGGAAATGAAATAAAAAGACTGATGGTGAACCGCTTAAGTTGCCATTTGCCTATGTAGCTATTTTGATGTTTTTCTTCTGTTCTTTTCATCGGGGACATTCGGACATACCAGAGCAACTGAAAAGTTATTCACTCAAAGCTTCGTCAATTATTTGAGCATCGATATTCATGAAAATGTTGAAGTAGCTACAAGAGATACTTTGGGAACTTTGACAAGAAAGGAGTAGTTCTACGTATATTCTGCGATCTTCAGGTACGTGTTAACGTACGAGCATGTATTGATATTCCTTTTCCTATTGATGTTGATTATGATATATCACTGATTGTAAATGAATAATGATAATGAGGATCGCTGGAATGAGTATATTGTGTCGCAGTGGTAGGGGAGCGACGTTTGGGTATAGCATGCTTGGTATTGCTGCTATATCGATTATATAGTTGATGGGTCGAGATGATGGGGTATAGTAGGCTTGATGTTGCCACTATATCGATTATATATACGATGGGTCGCGATGATGATGCGACGATGGGGTATAGTAGGCTCGGTGTTGCCATTATATCGATTTGTATATCGGATGTGATATGATTGAGGTGATAACCGATGGATGTTGATTTGATGTTAGGGAATTGAGTTACAGAAACAGTCAGTGAATTCTCGTAGTATGATGATTAATTTCAGGGAGTATTTCTGTTACGTTTCAGTATCTTATACTGTTGACACTATGTGTTTATAATTATGTTGTTCTTATTGCTGGTGTGTGCTCACCCATTTCGGGGGTTGTTTCTGTTACAACAGGTATCAGGCTTAGACGTTAGATTTGGAGACAGGATTATAAGTTGTTGAGTCTAAGATGTCTACGTCCTTGTCACTTAAGTTGTCATAGGATAATATGTATGTTTCAACTAGTTGTGGCTCACATGTGAGCTGGTTTATATTTGTATATGGTCTGTATATATTACCCTATGATTTGGTTATGTGTTGATGCATGTGACTGATGCCATCTTTAAATTGGGTGAACGTCTTATAGTTTGTGTAATTATATAAGTCACGCTGTTTGTTGGGAGGTCTATTAAAGGGGGAAATTATGTCAAATGTTTTATACAAATGACGTCAAATATTGTCTGTTTACGTGGTGACGTTTGGGGCGCCACAAAAAGTCCCTTAATTTCGTCTGAAATCTTCTATATATTGTGTTGGAGGAGTCTTCCATAGACACAAAATAGCTTGATAAGGAAAGAAATCTCAAATTTTTCAGGTTTGACGATCAATCGCCTTCAGTTGCCGATCGATCGGCAAAACATTCTGGACGAAATAACCAATTTTTTTATACGCGGTCGATCGCGGTGTTTTACTGACCGATCGCGGAACTTTTCTGAACCGTGGCGATCAATCGCGAGATGTTACCAATTGATCGCGGAACTTTTCTGAATTTCACAATTTGCGATTTTGTCCCTCATTTTGTGTTTGCTGGGTTTGGTCATTTTTCATCGTTTTAAGCTTATTTCCTCAACTTTTATGCATTTGGACCTGAATTCCTGAAATATACAAATATATACCAAAACGTGTAATATTTTCCTGAAATCACTAAAAAAACGCCCATAATATTATATCAAATTAAGTGTAAAAATCACACGTATATTCAAGGGATTGAGCAACAAATCTAATTTCAACCTCGCACCTTTAATATCTTTGACATTTGGTGTGAATCCTAAATATGTATGTCAATATTCTTGTCATTCGGATAGACTCCTATCATAATCTATCACAAACACTAAAATGCCATATATTGGCAATGACCATATCACTGCAATGTCTTGCAGTGTGATAGACATCTCTCCCTCAGGCGCCAACCTTTTACCGTCCATATCATCGAAAAACACACCATCGAAAAATCTACCCCCAATATATATATCAACATCATAATTTATCTAACATTAAATATAATTTATCTAACATCAAATAATAACAAAATATAACCAACATACCTTAAATAATTAAGATATTTGGACAGGAAATGGAAGATCTCGATTTTTCCCTGGGAAGTTTCGTCTTTGCTCTTCAGATGAAAATGAAATTGGAGTTGGAGGGGGAGGCGGGGTGTTGAGGCGTGTGTATAAAGAGTTAGAGCTTGGGGGTTTTAAAGGATGTCACAATGTTAGTTGGCGAAAGTAATAAAAAAAAATCAAATTGTGACAACAATAAAACAACATATATTTTGGTTGTCATCTCAAAAGGCGACATCAATAAAATAATATATGTAGTTATCATTTAAGATGACGATAAAAAAAATTTATTTATTGTCACCAACTCAATTAACGATATCGATTAGCTTTTTAAAAACAAAATTGAGTTAATTTTATAAATAATCATAATTAGAATGTTAAATAGTTAAAAAACTTAAATTTATATATATATATATATATATATAATAAATTGTACTAGATAAGTCTTGGACGTTTAGATGATCGAGAGGCGACGCGGTAATGTCCATTTACCATGCCATTAATATGGCAGCGTGTCATAATCGGACAGACTTAAAATCAGGACTTCGAACACCTGCCGCATCTAATAATTACCCACATTTCAGGGTAAACTTCGCTTCGATAGATGATGCCACGTGGCACTAAGTCTTCGTCAGCAAGCATCGGCTCTTGTGTATAAATTGAAACCCCACCCATTCTGCTCATGTAGTAAAATCAAAGAAGAAAGAGAAACGGATGATTGCAATTTGAATAAACATATAAGAATAAAATATTTGATTTCAGGTCGCCGGAATATGCCGGCAGAATATTCCGACGCTTTTACTTTCGATTGCTTTGCTTTTGTTTCATTTCATCGCATCATGCGTTCCACGAAAAACCGTGACGAAAAGGCGGAGGATTTTGATTTATTAGCATTTATTTTTTCTTTTTATGTTTTTGTCGATATTTGTGCGGAAATTATGGTGATCGGATGATGTACGGTTGATGTGGGGGGTTAGTGTTGATGGGGAGGGCAGGTGGATTTCGAAAACATTATTTTTATGTACTTTTTGGTGCAGTTTTCAGTACTGGCAGTGAAAATTTTGAAGTGATCTTGGCAAAGTTTTTCAGAGAGTTTTGATTGTGACTGCTGAAGCGATTACTGTAGATTTGTAGGTGCTCAGATAATTGAATTCAACTGACAGGAACAGGGAGTATAATTAGGTTACAGAAAAATGCCTTTTCCGATGAGAATCCAGCCGATGGATTGTAGAGAATCCCCAATCGGCTACGACGTCGTCAAGGCACCGGTATTGAAATCTCGGCTGAAACGGTTCTTTGACCGGCCGTTCAATGGTGTGTTGAAGATTGCAGCAACTGATAAGCCGGCAATCGGAGGAACCGCAGCTGAGTTTGAGCCGAACTCAGTTTGTTTGGATAAAATGGTTCAGAATTTCATGGAAGATAACAACGAAAAACACCCGACTTCCACCTCTTCCGCCGTGAAATACGGCCGTAACCGCTGCAATTGTTTTAACGGTAACAGTAACGACAGCTCCGACGAAGAATTTGATTTCTTCTCTGATTCAGCCGCGGCTAATTCTTCTTTTAACGACCCCTCCGATACTCTCAAGGTATGCTGTTACTTTCTGTATTTTATCTATATGCTTAGTTATTCTTGGATTTCATCTGATTTTATCTCTCGGCTTGTTTTATTGTAGAGTTTGATTCTTTGTGAGACTACGGCGGAGAGAAATCTACTGGCGGACACTTGTAAAATCGTTGAAAAGAACAAAGTTTGCAAAAGCAAAGACGATTTGAGGAAACTCGTCACCGATGGTCTAATAGCTCTTGATTACGACGCCTCTGTTTGTAACTCCAAATGGGAAAAATCTTCGTCCATTCCAGCAGGTAAAATCTCTCGACTCGACTATACGAAATTGTGCCATTTCCGAGTGAAAAACATCTCTCTATCTACTTTATCATTTTGTTCAATCATTTTTATTCAGTGATTTATCTGCAAAAACCTTTTTGTGGTGGTGTTCTCTTATGATTTCTTGGGATTGAAGAATTTGGTTTGATTTCTCTCGAGTATTGAAAAATTCTCACGAATTTCCTATAATTTCCGACTACAGAGCCGATTTCCTTTTTTATGGGTTATGATTTTAGCTTCATTAAATTTATTGGCATGATTTATTGCGTTTCTAGGTGAATACGAGTATATTGATGTGATAATTGAAGGCGAGAGAATACTAATCGATGTAGATTTCCGATCGGAGTTTGAAATCGCCCGATCCACCGGCAGCTACAAGACTGTTCTGCAGTGCTTGCCGTACATATTCGTCGGGAAAACCGATCGCCTTCTTCCTATCATCTCACTCGCGTCTGAAGCAGCGCATCAGAGCTTGAAGAAGAAAGGTATGCACATCGCTCCGTGGCGCAAAGCCAAGTACATGAAATCAAAATGGCTCAGCCCTCACACTCGTATCACGCAGCTGAAATCAGAAAATATCCCCCAGAACAATGAACTACACGGACCCGAAACAAGAAACCACGAGGGTATGGAGTTCTTGGACTCTGAGATTGGAGAATTGGATTTGATTTTCGGGGAGAAAACTATATCGGCTGAAGGGTCTGATACTGAAGAATCCATATCCCCGGTTAAGCCGGTGGCGTGGCAGCTGCCGGCGGTGAGGCCGAAGAGGGGGAACAGGGTGGTTGTGACGGGATTAGCTTCTCTTCTCAAATAAAAGTATTAAAGAAAAAGGAGGAAATTTTGTTTATATTTCTAAATTTTGAGGATTTTGTTTTTGTTATGTTAGTTCATTTTGGTCCCTTTCTTTTTTATCATAAAAGGGAATATGTAAACAAAAAATGTTATTTTGTAATGTAATTCGAAACGAACCTTGTGAAATTTAATATCGATTTTATGGTTGTTTCCTTGGCAGGAAACATGAGAGGCATTTATTATGTATGTATATATTTGTTGATCCATGTGTAAATATTTATTGAAAATATATAAAGGCGTGTGGAATTGGTGGGGCGCCGTGAGGAGGAGGCAACGGAGTTTGGGGTAGGTATCATCAGAATAACGTGATTTATTCTTTTTTCTGGGGTAAATCTTTGGGAATACTGAACGGTTTAGTAGGGCTTGTTTGGTAAGTAAGATACAAAGTATGGTATCGGAGGAGCGAGGAAACGGTGTTTTAAAGTTGGCTTTTTTTTTTATTTAAAAAACAAATAATAAATTTTAACAAGGAATTGTTATTTTTTAAAACATGATTTAAACTAATTAAATCTTAACAAGGAATATCTGATAAATTTGAAAATTTTAATATTTCCATTATAAAATTGCTAGAAAGTTTTGTTCACATAAGTGATACATATGTTGGGCTAAAGAAATGTTAAAAAATTTATTTTTATCAAGTATGCAGTTAAGTTGTTCATCGCTATAACCTAATAGCAGAGTTGTTGGAAGGTCAGTTCAGTGGAGTCAAACAAGCTAAAGGATCAGCATCATTGATCAAACACTTAGTTGATATAAGTCCAATTGATTGATTAGCAGAGCTAATATCCAGGGCCAGCTGATGATTAACAAAACTATTCTATTCAGATTAGCCGAGTAACCAGCAAAGCTTGACAAGAACAGTCTGGTTAACTAACTAGTGCAATCTAGTTAACTAACTAATGCATTTGCACAAACCTATTTAGCTGAACATACGAAGAGCAGCTAACTAGCTACATCGCTTAACGGAAGAAATCTGTTGAGTATTCAACTCAACTGATACATACAAAGATCAGCTGGGTAATCATCGGAGTTATAAAGACAGAGATCTACTATGTGACAATTAGAAATGTACCAACTGAATTATCACCAACAAAACTTTCATAACTACAAGGTTTATCAGCAATATCAACGAACATAAGAGTTGCAGAAAACAAACTATGTAAATATGACCGTGGAAATGGCAAACAAAGTACAAGACGAACCATAGTTTCGTGCAAATACTGTCTAACAGAAATATTAATGTATCTAATGGAATATCAATGTCAAAGGTTTTATAAACACTTGAAGATTATATATATATATAGTGTGTATGTGTGTGCGTAATCTCAAGCACACAACTCATCGATTAATAACTTATGAAGAGCTCAACTCCTTGAGGAACTTATATTGAAGATCAATTTAGTATAGAGCACATCTCAGTACACACATCTCTGAACAATCATAGGATCATTTGTGCGACACGAACACTCTATTTTATTGTACTTAGTGAGCTTAAATGTTTTGAGTGTTATGTGTAACCGTCAGGCATGCTGTCTGGACAGATTGAGTGCTAAGATGAGTTGAGTAGCATATTAACTAGGAGCTTCAGTTGAGTGGGGATACTATGCTGAAGTGGATTTGTACAACTGAGTATATGATTCAAAGTTTTCTAGTACTTCTTTTCATTCGGTAGAACAAAGAGAGGCGTAGAAGGATTATCACATTCGAACTTCCATAAACAAATCTGTATACATTTTATTTTCTGCATTAGTTCGTTTGTTGTTTATTTGAATGTTGTTTTCTCTGATTCGTTATGATTGTTCAATCAGTTTCATAGCATGTTGAGTGTTTTTCCTTTGGTTTTGTTATACAAACTCAATCTTACTCACAATGCATTAATTTGAAGAATCAGAGCTATTGCAGCTCAATTCCATTCAGGAGATCACTTCACTGATTGATTTTATTCATTATGACAACTGAGTTGCACCCTCACCAATCCTCAAGGATATAAATACAACGACATGATATATTCAGTTCATATCCCTAAAAATAATAACTTAAATATTTGTATCCTCAAACTTCCAAATATATTTTAATTTAGTGCTTACCATTAAATTTAATTTTAAGATTGACGACAAGCAGTAATTGTATGTATTTTTATAGATTATGGTAAAAACATTATGTTGAAATTTTGAAAACCAAAAACATTTTAGTTGAAACATGTAAAGATTGAAATTATACTTTTTTTTTCGTGAACATGACATGCTAAATCACATCTGATATAACATTAGCGTAGTCCAACTTCTTATTGGATGAATTTCATCTACATTAATAAGATTATTTGATTATGATTAATTTAATATGTCAGATCGATACTAGGGGTTGATCAGTCCACCCAGCTGAGTCCAATCAACAGAGCTGCAATAGCTCGTATTCTTGAAATGAATTGCACCGAGATATTAGATCGAGTTTGATTTAAGAAACAAAGCGGAAGTAACTCAAACTAATCTGCTCTGAAACTGATTAAACAAAGTAACATAATGCAAGTTAAAATAAGACAGAAAATAATGCATATATATTTATTTCTAGAAGTTCGAAGGTGATGTAAGCATTCTACATCCTCATTCTTCCACCGCAAGGAATGATCCACTACAAAACTTTGATTTGTATAGTCACTTATTCCAGCCGAGGTCACATACGATTGAAACTCCTAGCCTCTCAACTTGCATATTCTTAATATGTGAAAGGCCCTACGTTAAACAACAGGTCTCACAGTTACAACAACACTCATCAATTAAGCTAACTTATACAAAGAATATAGTGCATTGTAAAGGCACAAATGATATCTAAATAGATCTAATATAGCAAGGTAAGAGGTGTCTATTATGGGGAGTGCTCTTTTCTCAGCAAAATATATCTTTGAAGCCCCCCATCTTGATTCCACTTAGAATGTGCATCTCTGTTCTTCCAAGTGTTCTATTTATATCCTCAAATAATGATCTGAATATTAGACACAAGAATTTGACCACTGGAAAATATTATATATGTTTTCTAAAACATCAACGGTCATATTCGGGTTCTGGACTATATTTCGTATTTTAGCTATGACCTTGCCGATATGATATCAGCTAATTTGGTCATCAGCTCGGCAATCCAGCCTGATATTCAGCTTGGTACACTACTGTTCAAAATCAGCTAGTTACCTTGATGTCATGTTCTCTTGCGTGTAGCTCTTTAGTCACTCATTTATGAGTAACGCGATGACAAGAAAATTGTAGCCCTTTGTCTTAGCTTCCATAGAATCAATAATCGCCCGATTTTTAGTTCGCTATATGTATGTTGCAATCTTTCTCCATTCATTGCAAAACTCGTGAATTCTTCACGTCTTTTGGCCATTTTAGGATTCGATTCAAGCTTTGATTTCTGAATATAATTTGTAGATCTTCCTCTTAATGAGTTTGTTAGCAACATAATAACAATTTTGTTAGCAACATAGTAACAAGTTTTATTTCTCAGTGTACCGATTCTACCGCAAGTGATCGCTTTTATTTTAAACAATTATTTCTCAGTGTAGCGATTCTACCGCAAGTTCACGGTGTCAAGTTTTAGTATAGTGATATATAAGAAAGAATGTCGAACCCACAGGGACTAACGTATAAGTACCAAATAAAATTAGCGAAATTATTTTTAGCCGACGAAAAAGATGATTAATTAACTAATTAAACTAAATAATTAAAAACTCAAAAATAAAACAACTCCTTTGAAGATGCGAAGGAATTCCGCTCAAGAAATCTATCAAGATGTTCGTTCAATTGTGTATCGTCAATGCTTTGTTTGTTAAAACAATTACTTATCAATCAATTCTTAAGGTGGCGAATTTCCGAATATAATCAATACACTCTCTCGAGCTGTATTGAAACTAGTAATAAATTGACGCAAGTAACTCTCGTTCACTTAAACCAATTTAATACCGAATAAATCTCAACGAAAACCGTTGATCTTTAAATCTTTCAATTTAAAGTGACCACGTATGTGATTTAATCTCTCGATCTAAATCTTAAACATACAACATGAATTATTTTAGCGTATTATAATATTATCTCTTGATCTCAATTATAATTCACAATTTCAATCAAAGTTAGCTAGGCTTTGATAGCATGAAACATATAATTCATGAACAAAAGATATTGATTCGCTCAAACACAAACAAATCAAAGATTCAAACACAAAATTCCTTAAACTTGATAGAATAAACTCAATTAAATTAAATTAAATTCAAATCAAATTAATAAGATGCTTAATCGTCTCTCAACCTAAAAAACATCAAATAATTATGAAAATCAAATTAATCTAGAGTTTAGAAATACGATAAACGTAGGAGCGACTCCGTGCATTGAACGATCTTTCTTCTCTCGCTTCCTTCCTTGCACTTCAAAGGATTCCTCAACCTTCTCTTGTTCCGGGTAGATGAAAGGCGGCTAAGGAAAAATTATATAGGTCTGACTCTATTCAGAAATATGGATGCAATTTTCGTGCCTCTTTTCCTTATTTATAGAGGAGTGGAGATATGGAAGTGTTTCCAAAAATCAAACCAAATCAAGACTTTTATTTTCAGAAAATTCTCCGTCTCGATCGATCGGTTGATATGTCTCGATCGATCGAGCGCCTTCAGCTTCCGAGTATGAGTTTCTCTGCCTCGCTCGATCGATCGAGTTGAAGCTTCCGATCGATCGAGCTTTCTTCACATTTTCTTGCCAACTCTCTGCCTCTCTCGATCGATCAAGCTGGTGATTCCGATCGATCGAGCTCTGAAATTTAATGTTGGCCAAAACTTCTGCCTTTGTCGATCGATCAACCTCATGCTCCGGTTGATCGAGAATGTCAGAAGTCAAATTCTTCATTTATTGGCTTGATTTGATTCGTTTTCTTCCTTGTAGCTTTCTTCCACATTCCACCTAGATTCCTGAAACAATCAAATAAATACCAAAAAGCATAACATCTTCACGGAATCTACACGAATATATATATAAATCAAAGCCCAAATACGCGTAATAATCAACCCTATCAGTTAACATCAAAATTATGATTAGTCGGGTTTCAAAACCTAACGTAATCTCTAGCTTATTTGCATTTGATTGTAAGATTACAAGTCTTTGACTTTTTGATAATGACAAGTAAAAAAGCACAATTGAAAAATAACGTTAACTATTTGTTTTTTTACTTTGGGCCCAAAGTACTTTATATATTAATATTATTATATAGTTAGGAAGATAGATTTAAGAAACAGATCCGCTAGAACGAGAAATCATAGCAAATATTTGATACCCCTCTAATATCACCAAAATGTGTGATCTTCAATAAATATTGAGCGTTGAGGCAACAAGAGTTTATCTTCAATTAAATCGAATTGAATAGCTCCAAATATATGTATGTGTATCAAAGAAAAAGGGTGAGATGACTCCAACCGTAGGCGAAGCCACTCCGACACTCAAGTCAGTATAGATTTCAATGAAAAGTATTGAAATTGCAGAGTTTGCATAATATGAAAGGCGTATTATGAAAGACAAACATGAATGAGGGTTAGGTGCCCTCTACTTATAGATGTAGAGATATAGTCTCAATCAATATAGAATAAGAGTTCTAGTCAATCTATAATTCTAGAGTTCTAGTCAATCTGGGAGAAGAGTTCTAATCAACATGAAATTGTATTGTATATGGCAACTTGATCCATGTCTATCCCGAGAATATTGAGGTATATCTTCCAAAACCCTACAACTCCTTTTTGTTTATTAAAATGGGCCCATTTGGTATTTGAGCTATAGATTGCTCAATCAGATTGGGTATGTTAAAACCCATTAGGTAGATCGATCCCCCATCGAGAGGTATCACAAGTCCCCCTCCTAGTCTAGTTTACTTCCACGGGAATATGAGATATAGTTGAGCTCCGTGATGAATAAACATGCGGTAAAAATAACACTGGCTTTATGAATATTAAGCGTCCCGAGCTCCATAATTAATAGAAATCTTAAGCCCCAGTGATGAAAAATATACGATGCCAATGAAACTTGCTTGATTTCCAGCATCAATAGAATCCTAAGCTGAGCAGATAAGCCCGATCAGGCACCAGAGGTAATACGGAGCAAATAAAGCTCATCTGAGCTGATTTGAGCTATATCGGATAAATATGTGCAAATGACGCTCGACTAAACTAAGCTCCAGAGGTAATAGGTATGCGGAGCAAATGATGTTCGCCTGATCCGAATTGAGCTCCAGATATAATAAATATGGGCGAGGGGTGCTCACCTGATATGAACTAAGCTCCAGAGATAACAAATAGGAGCGAAGAATGCTCGCCTGAACCGAGCTCCAGAGATAATAAATAGGGGCAAAGTGTGCTCGCCTGATCTGAACTGAGCTCAAGAGATAACAAATAGGAGCGAAGAATGCTCGCCTGAACCGAGCACCAAAGATAATAAATAGGGGCGAAGTGTGCTCGCCTGCTCTGAACTGAGCTCCAGAGATAACAAATATGAGCGAAGAATGCTCGCCTGAACCGTGCACCAGAGATAATAAATAGGAGCGAAGAATGCTCGCCTGAACTGAGCTCCAGACATAATAAATAGGGGCAAAGTGTGCTAGCCTGCTCTGAACTGAGCTCCAGAGATAACAAATATGAGCGAAGAATGGTCGCCTGAACCGTGCTCCAGAGATAATAAATAGGAGCGAAGAATGCTCTCCTGAACCGAGCTCCAGAGATAATAAATAGGGGAGAAATGTGCTCGCCTGATCTGAACTGAGCTCCAGAGATAACAAATATGAGCGAAGAAGCCTGAACCGTGCTCCAGAGATAATAAATAGGGGCGAAGAATGCTCACCTAAACTGAGCTCCAGAGATAATAAATAGGGGCGAAGTGTGCTCGCCTGATCTGAACTGAGATCCAGAGATAACAAATAGGAGTGAAGAATGCTCGCCTGAACCGAGCTCCAAAGATAATAAATAGGGGCAAAGTGTGCTCGCCTGCTCTGAACTGAGCTCCAGAGATAACAAATATGAGCGAAGAATGCTCGCCTGAACCGTGCTCCAGAGATAATAAATAGGAGCGAAGAATGCTCGCCTGAACCGAGCTCCAAAGATAATAAATAGGGGCGATCATCTCCTGAGCGTAATCTGAGCTTTGAGTGAAAACTCCTGACGGCACTTGGCATAGCCAAGGCAAAGAGCTCGGCGTAAACGAGGCGAGGTGAGACGTCATAAACGTGCTCCTGAGGTCGGGTGAAAACCCATAAAGCCTGGCGTAACCGAGGCGAGGTGAGACGTTGTAAACGTGCTCCTGAGGTCGGGTGAAAACCCTTGAAGCCTGGCGTAACCGAGGCGAGGTGAGCCGTCGTAAGCGTGCTCCTGTTGTTGGGTTAACCCTTGAAGCCTGGCGTGACCGAGGCGAGGTGAGCCGTCGTAAATGTGCTCCTGATGTCGCGTGAAAACCCTTGAAGCCTGGCATAACCGAGGCGAGGTGAGCCATCATAAACGTACTCCTGAGATCGGGTGAAAACCCTTAAAGCCTGGCGTAACCGAGGCGAGGTGAGCCGTCGTAAACATGCTCCTGAGGTCAGGTGTATACCCTTCAAGCCTGGCGTAACCGATGCAAGGTGAGCGGTCGTAAACGTGCTCCTGATGTGCCAAGGGCTTATTGACAACGCCTTGGACTTCTGAATATGACGTTACTGTTAGATTGCATGCCCGGGCTGACATAATAGGGTCTCGTTGCACGATTGTACGCCCGAATTGTCATAATATGGCCTTACTGCTAGATTGCATGCCCGTTATCGATGTAATAGGGCCTTACTGCTAGATTGCATGCCCGTTATCGATGTAATAGGGCCTTAGTACGAGATTGCATGCCCGAGCTCGATAATAGGGCCTTACTGCCAGATGGCATGCCCGAGCTGCCGAGTTGATAAATAGGGCCTCACTGCAAGGTTGCACGCCCGAGCTGTCATAATAGGGGCTTACTGCGAGATTGCATGCCCAAGCTGATAAAGAAGGACTCTGACAGCTTTATTTTTAAACAGAAAATATTTCAAAGTGTAGTGTGAAGCGATTCTACCGCAAGTGCACGGTTGTCAAGTTTTAGTATAGTGAAATTTAAGTAAGGGTTGTCGGATCCACATGGACTAATGTATAAGTACCAAATAAGATTAATAAAATTATATTTAGCCTACGATTAAAGAAGGAATAATTACCTAAGGCAAACTTAAACTAAGGAACGAAAATTAAACAAGAAACAATAAAATGAATGGTTCCGGATATGCAAAGGTAATTCGCTCGAGAAATTTATCAAGCTCTTCGTTCAACTGTGTTATCTTTAATGATTCATTTGAATAAGCAAATTATCAACCAATTGATTCTAAAGGTGAAAGGTTTTCGTTGTTATTCAATACACTCTCTCGAGCTGTAAAGAAACTAATATCAAACTAGAACAAGTCACTCTCGTGCACCTATTTACTAATTCAATATTGCATAAATCGTCAAAACCTCGTTACTCTAAATCTCTCGATTCAAAGTTCTCACGTATGTGATTTTATCTCTCGATCTCAATCTTAAACATACTTCATGAATTAATAGAGCGTGCTATAACGTTATCTTTCGATCTCGGTTATAACTCTCAAAGTTAATCAAAGTTAACTAGGCTTTGATCGTAACAAGCAATTAATTCATGAACAATAGGAATCAATACACTCAACCACAATTGAATCAATAAATCAAACACAATGATACTAAATCTCAATAAAATAAACTAGATTTAATTCAAATCAATTACATAAGAAGTTTAATCGTCTCTCGACCTCAAAAACATCAAATGAAAATTGAAAATCAAAGAAATCAAAGTTTAGAAATATGATAAACGGCGGATGAATCCGTGCGTTGCACCGTGATTTCTTCTCTTGCTCCTCCTTGCACTCCGGAATCGGTTGGCTCAAGCTCGGACGAAAAACGGAGAAGATGGCTCTCCTTGGCGGCGGCTAGGCGGCGGCTAGGGTTCTCCTTTTTGAGTAGAAATTTCGTCTGATATGAGATATCCAAGAGAATGAATGATGTTCCCTTTAAAACCCCCGAAGATCACGATAAACATGGAAAATAAAATCTTCAGGATTTCGCGTCTCGATCGATCGAAAAGTTTTTTCGATCGATCGGTGCACTGTTCGCTTCAGCATTCTCAACTCACTGCCTCGCTCGATCGATCGAGATATTTTTCCGATCGATCGACATTTCTCAAAATTTGTTGCTGAAGTCTCTGCCTCGATCGATCGAGACAAAATCTCGATCGATCGGTGCTTTGAATAATTTGATGCTCAACATTCTGCCTGGCTCGATTGATCGAGAATAAATCTCGATCGATCGAAGCCTTGAAAAATCCACTTTCTTCATTTGATCTCTTTTTCGCCTTGATTTCGCCCGTTTTCTTCATTTTAGCTCATGTCTTCCACTTCCGACCTATTTTCCTGAAACAAACAAATAAACACCAAAAAGCATAATATCATCCAGGAAAAAGTACAAAAAAGGGGAAGAAATTACAGCTAAAAACACTTAAAATCTAAGCCTATCAACTCCCCCAAACTTAGACTTGATCGTCCTCGAGCAAGCAATAAGCTCAAAAAGAAGAGTTAACTTAATACTATGCATGAATCATCTTTACAACACACGTAAAAACTCAGAAATCCTACTTACACATTGATAAGTGTCATTCAAAATTCAACAAGAAGCAATTTCTCCTAAGTTAAACAATACATCTCAACATTGGAACGTGCGTGTGTGCTATTGTCAAACATGAATAATGTACATATCTTTAAGATCAAAATGTGCCATAAAAACTCAAAGTCAATATTACTTTGGATTACTCTACAAATCTACTATCCAGCACTTCTCCACTAATGTAATTATTCCCTAGACTTGGATCAGAAGGTCTTTAAAGCTTATAGCGTTAGGCCTTTTGGTGTCGGTTCCAAAGAAAAGGTAGGATGAATGCAAAGAAGAGAGTATAATAAAATCATTTCAACAAATTTTTTTTTTTCGCACACTATTGAGCTTCTCTTCAACTTTTTCTAGCCTTGACCACTTTGGGTCTTATTTGAATTTTTCTTTTCAAGGCTTTTCTCTACATCTTTTCTTTTTGCTCATTCTTTTGTTCATTTCATTTTTCACAATGAACTCATTTACATATAACAATTCCGTGCAAAGAATGATATTCATTATACTCCCTTAGGGTAAATATAACTTTTTTTCATTTAGGCTCAAATAAGGGTAAGTATAATGAGTTTGCCAAGAATGTCGAATGGGGTCTAATTATATGCAATGCATATACCATTCTTTTTCAATAAAGCTCAAATGGGACACTAGGGATTGATATGAATCATGGTAAGCTTGAAAGGCTCAAACGTTTCAAAGATCGCCTAGATCATTTCCAAGTCAAGTTCCTAATTATAAATTTTGCCTCAAAGTGCTTTCAAATAAATTGTAGAGTTATCTAAGATGCTCAAGACTAATCATAGTTAACACAAATTTTCACTTTAATCAATACATACTTCACTCAATCATGACTCAAAATGTGCTCAACTATTCCTCAGTTTTGACATATGCTCAACACATGATATATACAAACAAGCTAAACATTTTCATGACTCCTATCTAGATGAGGATTAATTTCATCATGTATTACCGTTGCAAATCTAATTCCTCATTTCTCAAGCATAACTCAATAAAAAAAAAAAAATTTGTTGGTAATGCTCAAGGATGAATTAGTCACAAAATCGTGCAGTCGTGCAAGTAGAGAAGCAAGACAAGCAGCAGAATGTGCAAAACAAGATATATACAAATACTCAAAACCCCCCCAAACTTAATATGTGCATTACCCTCAATGAACAAGAAAAAATAAATGCAATGGCAAAAACACATACCATGACGATGATCGTCACTGATCGTCGTCCTCATCATGCTCCGGAGGGGGAACTGAGTAGTGATGCTCCTCGCCCTGATATGGCGGAAATGGTGGGTATTCAGAAGGTGGAGGTGCATGCGGCTGAAATGGTGCAAAGTGTGGCTCTGGCGGGAACTGGAAACCTGGGAAGCCCTAGGCCATGGCAGTGTTCCATGCACTCTGGTAGTGCATGAACTCCATCTGACGCTGAGCTACCTGCTCATGGTCCATCTGCAATGCTCTCTGCATGCTATGAATGTCCCGCTGCATGCTGTGAATGCTCTGCTGCTCCAGGCGAATATCTTGGAGATCCCTGTGAAGAGAGTCCAATGTAACACGTGTACGTTCTGCAGCAGAGGATGATGATGCTCCGGCCTGTGTAGTGTCCGAGGGTCGTGGGGCAGCCCTTCTTCGGCCTGTAGGTGGTGGTGGACCGTCAACAATAATCGGGGTCTTTGGTAGGAGTAGCTCCTCGTCCTCTCCCCATTTCACTCCGCATCTCTTGCATAACTCCGTGATGGTAGATGGAAACGGTAGTGCGGAGGTAGGTGGGCTGCTACCGATCTCATGGATGTGATCACTAATGATCTCACCCAAATCCACATCCTGCCCTGTGAGAATGGCAAAAACCAGGGCCGCTCTGTCCTTCGTCACCTCCGAAGTGTGGGTCGAAGGCATGACCCGTGAGGCGACAAATGAGAACCATGCTTGGGCCTCTGGTGTCAAATGCTTCTTGAGAACCACCTGTGGCTCTCCCTTGTCGTTCCGCTGTCAATCTACTCCCGGCATGCCAATGACTGCGAGTACCTCATCATAATTGATCAAACTCTTGCGGAAAGATTGGTACACACAGTTGTGTAATAAAGGCATCCGGTAAACATTATTGATTGATGCTCGATCTACCAACACATCATTCCCTCGAACATAAACAATTGCTTGGTGCCCTGGTCGAATGATTCGAAGATTTGTATAAAATTCCCTCACCAGTGGAACCACAACATCAATAGGTGTCTGAACAAATTGATACGTCCTAATGACCGGACACTCAATTTTTTCCATCCTCATGCCCCTTTCACGACTAAGGGGGTTTCTTATGATAAGTGGGATATAACTCAGCAACTGTGGCATTGACAAACTTATGTTCGTCATGCTCTTGCTCAGAAGTCGTGGCCTCCGACTGCTTTTGCTTTTGTGAAGCCTCTGCCTGCTTTGACCTCTTTCTCGGAGTCATTTTCTTGCTAGGTTATTCTCAAATATCTCACTTAATTGCAACTAAACACCACCCCACAACTACTGCAAAGCCAACACCCTTCAACACAATAAAAGCTCTCCCAAACTTTGATTCTTCCTAACCCAATTCAACTACACAAAGTAATTGCACCAAAAGTAACAAGATGTTAAATTTGAAACAAATTACCACTTAAAAATCAGATCTTGGACGAGTTTGGCACTTGGTGTGGAATTCTCTATTGGATGCACTTCTACCCAATTTGGCTTGTAATTCTTCAAATCTGTAATTAAAATCTCATTAGAACAATTATTACTTCAAAGATTTGAAGTAAATTGGAAATTGGATTGAAAAAGGATGAGATTAGATTGGATGAGGCGATTTGGTTCTTTGGTGAAGAGGAGAGGAATTTTTTTTTTTTTATGTTTGTGCAGACTGGCTGCGTCGGTGCCCTTATATTTTTCAAAATTTTCTCTCGCTCGATCGATCGAAATTTTCTTTCGATCGATCGAGCGAGGCAGTGACCAAATTCCCCTTTTTAAAATTTCTGGGCGATCGATCGAGATTTTGTCTCGATCGACCGCCAGCACCAGAAAACAAAAATCGAATTTTTCAAAAAATTTTCCTCTCGGGTTGCCTCGCCTACATCTTTATTGCTCTTGTTTTCACACCTGCAATCAAAATTTCACGAATTCATTCACGGATAAACTAGAAACACAAATAACAACAAAACAAACTAAAACAAGGAATTAAAAACAAAACTCGAGGAAGGAAAAGAAAGTTCTTAATTTATAGTCTCAAGCTGGACTGTCACCTCCTCGTCTGTTAACTTGATTGCTCATTCGGATTCTTCACAGAATCACTTGGGAGCGTACCTTGGGTTCTTCTCGAAATCAACGTATCCAATTGCCCTATTTGCACTTCCAAATTCTTAATCGATGCATCTTGATTCTGCATCCTCACCTCAGTCGACGAAATTAGCTTGGCCATCAGTTCCTCCATACTCGGTTTTTGTGTGAACCCCGCCTGTGGTTGTGGGTTCAGCACATTCTCCTGGTTCGACCATCTCAGATTTGGGTGGTTCTGCCACCCCGGATTGTAGGAGTTTGAATACGGATTGTTCTGCTGCCTGTTACCCACAAATTCACAGCTTCAATAGATTGGTTAAATTGGTTACCTGCCTGGCACTCGATGATCGGATGACCGCCTCCACACAAGTCACAGAAGATGGCTTGAGCTTGCATCGCTGCTGCTCCCATGCTGTCTATCTTCCGGTTCATAGCTTCCAACTGAGCCGAAAGAACAGTAATCTCATCCACTTGATGGACTCCTATTGTTTTCAATGGCGTGTTCCTCTCTGACTGCCATTGATAGCTATTGGACGCCATTTCCTCCAATAGTTCAAATGCTTCTTCCGGTGTCTTCCGCATTATTGATCCCCAGATGCTGCATCTATCATCGAACGGTTAGCAGAAAACAAACCATTATAGAAAGTTTGTACCTGCAGCCATATGGGTAGATCGTGGTGTGGGCATCTCCTTAACAATTCTTTAAAACGATCCCACGCTTCATATAACGTCTCAGGGTCGAACTGCCCAAATGTCGTGATATCGTTCCGCATCTTTGCTGTCTTGGAAGGGGGAAAGTACTTTGATAAAAATGCTTTTGTCATCCCTTCCCATGTTGTTATTGAACCTGCAGGTAGTGAATTCAACCATGATTTAGCCTTGTCTCGTAATGAAAAAGGAAAGAACCTTAACCTGATGGCGTCGTCGGAGAAGCCATTATGTTTGAACGTGTCACAGATCTCCAAAAAGTTGGAGATGTGAGTGTTAGGATCGTCTGTGGCAGCTCCCCCAAACATAACAGAATGCTGTATCATCTGGATAATCGCAGGTTTAATCTCAAAGTTGTTTGCTTGAATCGTCGGCCTCGTTATACTGGATAAAGATCCATGAAATGCCGGCCGTGCAAAGTCCATCATTGATTTTGGGTTCTGTGCTTCATTATTGTCAGCCATCGCTCGAGCTTCTCGTAATCTTCTTAGTAAAGTCCTCTCTATCTATGGATCAAACGGCTCGAGAATGGGTTCCTCTCTTCTAAGCATGCACTAAAACGAATTCTTCATGTACTGAATAGACAAAAGGAGACAACAACAAAAATATTAACAAAAATCAACAAATGAAAAAGAAAAAGAAAAAGAAAAACAAAAACGCAATAATAAAAATTGGCTAAATTACAATTAACTAACCTCATATGATATTATACAGATTAGTCCCCGGCAACGACGCCAAAAACTTGACCGCTTTAATTTTAAACAGAAAATATTTCAAAGTGTAGTGTGAAGCGATTCTACCGCAAGTGTACGGTTGTCAAGTTTTAGTATGGTGAAATTTAAGTAAGGGTTGTCGAATCCACAGGGACTAATGTATAAGTACCAAATAAGATTAATAAAATTATATTTAGCCTACGATTAAAGAATGAATAATTACCTAAGGAAAACTTAAACTAAGGAACAAAAATTAAACAAGAAACAATAAAATGAATGGTTCCGGATATGCAAAGGTAATTCACTCGAGAAATTTATCAAGCTCTTCGTTCAACTGTGTTATCTTTAATGATTCATTTGAATAAGCAAATTATCAACCAATTGATTCTAAAGGTGAAAGGTTTTCGCTGTTATTCAATACACTCTCTCGAGCTGTAAAGAAACTAATATCAAACTAGAACAAGTCACTCTCGTGCACCTATTTACTAATTCAATATTGCATAAATCGTCAAAACCTCGTTACTCTAAATCTCTCGATTCAAAGTTCTCACGTATGTGATTTTATCTATCGATCTCAATCTTAAACATACTTCATGAATTAATAGAGCGTGCTATAACGTTATCTCTCGATCTCAGTTATAACTCTCAAAGTTAATCAAAGTTAGCTAGGCTTTGATCGTAACAAGCAATTAATTCATGAACAATAGGAATCAATACACTCAACCACAAATGAATCAATAAATCAAACACAATGATACTAAATCTCAATAAAATAAACTAGATTTAATTCAAATCAATTACATAAGAAGTTTAATCGTCTCTCGACCTCAAAAACATCAAATGAAAATTGAAAATCAAAGAAATCAAAGTTTAGAAATATGATAAACGGCGGATGAATCCGTGCGTTGCACCGTGATTTCTTCTCTTGCTCCTCCTTGCACTCCGGAATCGGTTGGCTCAAGCTCGGACGAAAAACGGAGAAGATGGCTCTCCTTGGCGGCGGCTAGGCGGTGGCTAGGGTTCTCCTTTTTGAGTAGAAATTTCGTCTGATATGAGATATCCAAGAGAATGGATGATTTTCCCTTTAAAACCCCCGAAGATCACGATAAACATGGAAAATAAAATCTTCAGGATTTCGCGTCTCGATCGATCGAAAAGTTTTTTCGATCGATCGGTGCACTGTTCGCTTCAGCATTCTCAACTCACTGCCTCGCTCGATCGATCGAGATATTTTTCCGATCGATCGATATTTCTCAAAATTTGTTGCTGAAGTCTCTGCCTCGATCGATCGATCGGTGCTTTGAATAATTTGATGCTCAACATTCTGCCTGGCTCGATCGATCGAGAATAAATCTCGATCGATCGAAGCCTTGAAAAATCCACTTTCTTCATTTGATCTCTTTTTCGCCTTGATTTCGCCCGTTTTCTTCATTTTAGCTCATGTCTTCCACTTCCGACCTATTTTCCTGAAACAAACAAATAAACACCAAAAAGCATAATATCATCCACGAAAAAGTACGAAAAATGGGAAGAAATTACAGCTAAAAACACTTAAAATCTAAGCCTATCAGACTCACTGCAAGATTGCACGCCCGAGCTACGGATCTGTCCTGAAATAAAAATAAAATAGCACGACACAAAAAATATATGTTCACAAAATTCAAATAATCAGTTGGACATGAAGAACTGTAAGTTAGAGCCCGAAGACTTGAGTGCCAAAGTCATGATCGATTGTTAGGCTGAATTTTAGGCCGATGTTGCGCACCACTTGATATGCTGAGTTAGGGTGCTCGGTAATTAAAGTGATGTGTCTTGAGCTCGGCAAGGTGCACATACCCAAAATATCACAAGTCCTGAGCTAGGCATAAAAGTATGCACATAAATAAAAAAGTAAGCTTAAGCCATAAATTCAAGTTATGTCACCGCATATCTCGAGGCAGTGGCAGTGATTGCTTCCTGGTCTTGAGGCTACGGTGTGGCAAGGAGAGGGGATGGGCATCAAGCTTGAGATTTCCTCGAAGCCTATACAAAATCTATACATTTGTAAAGCTGGAAAGGGTGACACCATAACCATACTTGCTCTGACCATAGTCACGTGAACTCAAATCTCGAAAGTCATCTTATTCCTCTTACAGATAACAAATCACTACTCAAACCCTATTGAGAAATTGGTTGCCCATAAATTCAGAAGAATATAAAGCTTCTACATTTTCGTACGAGCAGCAGCTGAAGCATCCATTGAACTCATAGGAGAAGCCGGGTAAGTGGGCGAGAATCTTGGTAACTGGTAGCGCTTATCGCGTACGCCCAAATTAACCCTTCTCAAGTTAATAGCAAAAGTATGTAGTAGCGTGAGTAGGGATCGATCCCACAGGGAAGGTAGTATATTTTTCGTGTCAATTTAAAAACGAATAGTAAAAAGGGGGTTTTGAGTTGAGTGATTACTACTAAGCAAATTTTAAGAATTAAACTAATTAACGAGATTAACTAAAACGGTTAAAACTTATGAGAGTGAAGCGAATCTTGGTTTTCGGTCAACTTTACTTTTGGAAAATTCTCTCTTGATCATCAAATCACTAGCATTCGAATTCTTTCAATTATTCATTGATTGGAAATTGAATTCCTACCCACCTTAATCGTAGTCAAAGAGAAAACAGCATTCAATCCGACCCTTATCAAATCTCTAATCAAAACTACAGCCGTTAATGATTAAATCAATGATAGATTTCAAAACTAGTGAGTTCGATAAATCTAATCAATAGAAACTACAGCCGGTAATAATTGATTACCCAATCGTTTCTCCTAAGAATTCAATAACACCTACAGCCGGTAATTATAAATCTTAGTTGCTTCTTAATTAGCTATCGATTATGCATGTGAATACTAGGTGATCAATCTAATAAACAAACAAAATAATCATTGAAATTGATACCAAGAAACAGAATTGAAATCGAAATTAAATTCAACAAACAAACCAAAATTCTCACAAGAGATTCAAATCCAAAATCAAGTATCCCTTAAACCAAGAATCTAGGAGTTTAGCCTAGCATAATTGAATCTAAAAAATAACAAAATCTGGTTCGAATCATTAAATAAACAAAGGAAAAGAAATTACTAAGACGAATCACGATTCCGGCTTGTCGATTCCGGTTCCGTTCTTCGCGTTGTTCTTGATAAAGCTTGAAAGAAAAAATCTTCTAAAAACCTAAAACTATTCTAAAATCTCCAAAATCTGTCTAAGAGGTGATGTAAAAACGAGTTCTAGGGTCTTGGAGGCTTAAAACTAGGTTACAATCTTTTAAACATGGTAAAAGACTTATTTCCAAAATTTCGGACTCTTCGGCGATCGATCGCCTCTTTTATGCCGATCGATCGCTTCGTTATTTTTTCAGCAAAATGTTTGAGGCGATCGATCGCCTAGAAAGTGGCGATCGATTGCTGCTTCGTTAATTTTGTTGCTAAAGTTTCTGTCCATAGGCGATCGATTGCCTTTTCAATGCGGTCGATCGCCTCCTCCAAAATTACGTTTTTGCCCTTTTCTTGATCAATTTTGAGTCCTTGTCATGTTCATGTCTTTTCTTGGTCTTTACACATCATTTTTAGCTCGTTTTCATTGATTGTACCTACAATTACACAAATATACGATTAGGTAGCATACGTATCAAATTATCCATCAAAACCTACCAAATCGTAGACAATTAAGCGCTAAAGATGTGTCTATTCTAGTCACATCAAACTCCCCCAAACTTACTCTTTACTCTACCTCGAGTAAACAAATAAAACTACACTATTTTTGGTTAGCTCATAGGTTCATAACAAAGCAACTTGTCTTCACTTTAATGCTTCAACAATTTTAACATGCACAGTAATGAAAGGTGGTGAAAAGTTAACAGTGGAACAAGTTCAATCCCTATACATTTCATACTCAACAAAGTAGTGAACGTGTGTGTGTGGTCATAAACAAGTGTTGTGTACAAATTATAGATCCAAAATATGCAAAGCCATAATAGTTCAAGTCATACACTAACACAAGTATAAGCTCACTTGCACACTCTTCTCCACTATCTTAGCTACTTTGCAAACATAAATCAAGTAGGTCTTTATTAGCTTGTAGCTTGGCCTAGGTATTGTCTTATGAAAGAAAGGATAAAGATATGTCAAACAAGAGAGTATGATGAAACGCACACTAAAACTTCTCTTCTTGCATGAATTTTTCAAACCTTGTTCATTTTTTCAAGGTTTATTTCAACAATTTTTTTTTTCTTCTTTTGTGTGCCTTGGCTCCCCTCATATTTTTCTCAAATTTCTCAAGGCATTCCTTTTCTTTCATGTATTTCATTCTTTTGACAATAAAGTTCACAAATATAATTCAATGAATTCTCAAGTGCATGTGAATGAAATACATCATACTCCCTTAAAAGGTATGGATTAAAATCATATTTAGGCTACAAGGATAGGATGATAAGCTAGTTCAAGGAATGTTGAATGGGGGTCTTTAGTATGCTTAGCATACTACCATTCTTTTACATTAAAGCTCAAAAAGGGGTACTAGAGATTGATTTTGTTTATATGGTAGGCTTGAAAGGCTCAAACGCATCAAAGATTGCCTATATCACTTTCATGTTTGCAAGTAGTCTAGACATACGCCTCAAAGAGCATGTAGTTAAGTTCTAGCATGTATTAGAGACTTCTTAAGTCTATCACAAAGCTCACACAATCTTCACTAAGTTATGCACACTTCACAAGCCATGACAATAATGTGCTCAAAATATTCAACTACTAAGTTAAAGTAAACTTTGCATTAGAGTTCAAAGTGTTCTAAGGGTAACAATTCACATATGTTCAAAAGCATGCATGATATCAATTAGGTTTCATCATGGGCTAGTGACTCTAAGCATGTGTTCATTACTAACTATGAGCTCAAAATTTTCAAAATTTTCGATTTTTTTTGTATTTTTGTAATTGAAAAGCAATAACACACCACTAATCACTCCCCCATACTTAAATCTTACATTGTCCCCAATGTAAGGCAAAAATACAAGAAAAGAGAATCTAACTACTAAAGCAAAAAAAAAGAAATAAAAGGGAGAAAGGAAACTAACTCCCCTTGGGTTGCCTCCCAAGCAGCGCCTCTGTTTAACGTTGGTGGCCCGACGCCAGTGCTCGTGCTTAGTCGAAGTGAGGTGGATTCTCTAGAGCCACCTTGATGTCTACTTGTCCTCCTTCTTCATTTTGGACACCTTCATAGTAGTGCTTCAATCGGTGACCATTCACCTTGAATGTCTTAGTGGTGTCCAAACTCTGAATTTCTACTGCACCATGGGGATACACATTAATAACTAAATAAGGCACATGCCACCTAGAACGAAGCTTACCTGGAAACAGGCGAAGGCGTGAATGGTAAAGGAGAACTTTTTGACCAACTTCAAAGTTTCTCCGTGATATCATCTTGTCATGAAAGTCCTTCGTCTTTTCTTTGTAAAATCTTGCACTCTCGTATGCTTCATTTCGTATCTCCTCTAGCTCTTGCAATTGCGGCTTCTTATGTACGCCACTCTCATCATAGTTCATGCTGAAGTTCTTCACTGCCCAGTACGCTTTGTGTTCCAACTCTACAGGGAGATGACACGGTTTACCAAAAATCAGTTGATAAGGGGACATACCTATTGGAGTCTTATATGCGGTTCTGTAGGCCCACAATACATCGTCTAGTCGCAAGCTCCAATCTTTCCTTGTCGGGTTTACCGTTTTTTCCAATATGGCCTTGATTTCTCGGTTAGAGACCTCGACTTGGCCATTTGTTTGCGGGTGATAGGCAGTGGAGACTTTGTGAGTCACGTGGTATTTCTTGAATAGGCTTTCCACTGTCCGATTGCAGAAGTGTGTGCCTCTATCACTGATGATGGCTCTCAGGATTCCAAACCTAGAGAAAATGTTATGTTTGATAAAATCTGCAACAACCTTGGAATCGTCAGTACGGGTGGCTATAGCTTCCACCCATTTCGACACATAATCAACAGCAAGCAGTATATAAATATGACCATAAGACATAGGAAAGGGTCCCATAAAGTCGATGCCACATACGTCAAAAAATTCAGAAATGAGAATGGGTTGTTGAGGCATCTCCTTTCTTTGGGAGAGATTACCGGTCAATTGGCATTGTGCACAGTTCTTGCAGAAAAGATATGCATCATGAAATAGGGTGGGCCAAAAGAACCCACACTCTAGTACCTTCCTTGAGGTCCTCTTGGCGCCAAAATGTCCACCACAAGCATATGAATGGCAAAACATTAGAATGTTATTTACCTCAGTCTCGGGTATGCATCGTCGAATGATTTGGTCCGCGCAGTACTTCCATAAGTCGGATCATCCCATACATAATACTTGGCATCACTCTTGATCTTAGCTCGTTGAGACCTAGACAATTCAGGGGGTAGCACATTAGAAGCTAAAAAATTCACAATATGAGCATACCATGGAAGATTGTCGTTTATGGAGAATAGGTGCTCATCCAGGAATTCCTCCTTCAAGCAAAGCTCGTCCTCCACATGCGGTAAATGGCTCAAGTGATCCGCTACTTTGTTCTCGCTGCCCTTCTTATCCTTGATTTGTATGTCGAATTCACTCAAGAGCAAAATCCATCTTATCAGCCTTGGTTTAGCCTCCTTCTTCGTCATCAAATAGCGAAGAGCTGCATGATCAGAATAAACAATAACTTTAGTACCAAGTAAATAAGATCTAAATTTTTCAAGAGCAAAAACAACTGCTAAAAGCTCTTTCTCGGTAGTAGAATAATTTCGTTGGGCATCATTCAAGGTTTTTGAGGCGTAGTAGATGGCATGTGAAGCATTTCCCTCTTTTTGTCCCAAGACAGCACCAACCACAGTCACTTGCATCGCACATGATCTCAAAGGGCTTACTCCAGTCGGGTGGTTGGATGATGGGGGTAGAGGTCAATGACTCTTTCAGTGTATCAAAAGCTCTTTTGCTTTTGGCATCCATCTCAAAAGGGACATCCTTTTGTAGTAGCTTACACAAATGTGTAGCTATCTTGGCGAAGTCTTTGATGTACCTCCTGTAAAAACCTGCATGACCAAGAAAAGAGCGCACACCCCGGACACAAGTAGGGTAGGGTAAAGATTGCATAACATCAATTTTTGCCTTATCGACCTCTATACCATTAGCAGAAACAACATGACCCAACACTATACCTTGTTCGACCATAAAATGACATTTTTCAGAATTTAAAACAAGGTTAGTATCAATGCACTTTTTCAATACCAGTGTAAGGCTTGATAGACAATCCTTGAATGTGTTACCGTAAACAGTAAAGTCATCCATGAATACTTCTAAAATATGTTCAATAAACTCAGAAAAGATACTGACCATACACCGTTGAAAAGTGGCTGGGGCATTGCAGAGTCCAAAGGGCATGCGACGGTATGCGAATGTGCCGAAAGGACATGTGAAAGTGGTCTTCTCTTGGTCCTCCGGAGCGATTGCAATCTTAAAATAGCCCGAGTAACCGTCAAGAAAACAATAATAGGAATGACATGCTAACCTCTCAAGCATCTGATCAATAAAAGGTAGAGGAAAGTGGTCCTTTCTAGTCACAGTGTTAAGCTTCCGGTAGTCAATGCACTCTCGCCATCCATTTTGAATGCGTGGGCACAAGTTCATCGTCTTTATTCTTTATCACAGTGATACCGGTCTTCTTTGGAACCACTTGAACTGGACTAACCCATTGACTATCGGATATAGGATATATCACGCCAACCGATAAGAGTTCAGAATCTCCTCCTTCACCACATCCATCATGGGAGGGTTTAGCTTCCTTTGGGGCTGACGTGTAGGGCTCCCTCCTTCCTCCAGTAGAATTCGGTGCATGCATGTGGAGGGACTGATTCCCTTTATGTCTGCGATTGTCCAGCCCATAGCAGTCTTGTGCTTCTTGAGCACATGAATCATGTCATTCTCTTGATCATCCCCCAACTTGCTGGAGATGATCACTGGTAATGTATTGCCTTCACCAAGGAATACATATTTAAGGTGGGTAGGCAGTGGCTTCAGCTCGATGGTGGGTGCCTGCAAAACAGATGGAAGAGGTCTAGCGTTAGAAATAGGCAGTGATATAAAAGAAACGTTACCTGACTGAAATAGCTCAGGTGTATCATCCAGCGCATCGATGGTGTGCTTTACTTCGTTCATGAGGGTTACGTCCTCTTCTTCCTTCTCCATGTCCATGGTGAGAGTGCTTTCCAATTCTTCTGTGCCTACATTCTCAAAAACTTCCTGTGACAGGTAATCAATAACATCAATAGAGTATACAGTATCATCATTATTGCATGGATATTTCATGGCATCATAGATGTTAAATGTAACAATCTCACCATCAAATTCCATAGTGACGGTACCACTATGCACTTCTATCTTAGTCTTAGAAGTTTTGAGAAATGGTCTTCCTAACAAGATGGGGCTATTTTTATCACCATTCTCCATGTCAAGGATATAAAAATCAGCTGGGGAAACCAGTTCATTCACTTGCACTAACACATCTTCAATTAAGCCCCTAGGGTATGCACTAGATCTATCCGCTAATTGAATCACCACTCCCGTAGGGTTCAAAGGACCAAGTTGTAAAGAAGCATAAATAGAATATGGCATGACATTAATTGATGCTCCTAAATCTAACATGGCCTTTTCAAGGCGAGTGTTTCCAATAGTGCACGGGATAGAGAACATACCTGGATCTTTACACTTGGTAGGGATTTTTCTTTGTATCACCGCTGATACGTTTTCACCTAATTCAACCTTTTGGGGTCCCTTCAATCTATGACTCCTCTTGGCAGTGCATAATTCCTTTAAAAACTTCGCATAGCGAGGTACTTGTTGGATGGCGTCCAACAATGGGATGTTTATCTCACATCTTCGGAAGGTCTCATACAGGCCTTTGAGTCCAGCATCTTTCCTGTTGTCTTTTAAAGCTTGGGGAAAGGGGGTGGCACTTTATATTCAAAAAAAGAAGTGGGCTTACCTTTTGGTGCCTCGTGTTCTATCCCGGGCTTTTCTCCAACTTCCGCTTCCTTTTCTTCCTCACTCTTGGGAGGTTCTTTCTCCGTCTTCTCTAGTATCTCCAATTCCTTCCCACTCCTAAGTGTGACTGCACTTGCATTTTCTCTCGGATTCACCACTGTTTGGGATGGAAGAGTGGTTGATCTGTTTGCTTCAACTCGATTAAGAGCAGTGGCTAGTTGACCCACTTGGGTGTTCAAGGTTTTGAATACTCGATCTTGTTTCCTGTTGAAATTTAGTAACATTGTGAGCAAGATCTTGAATGATAACCTCTAACCTGTCAGTAGTAGAAGGAAAATTGGATTGATGTGCCCTCTGAAAAGGTGGCCTGTATGGCGGAGGATGTTGTGGCGCTTGAGGAGGAACATGATTTATCGATTGTGGTCCATAACTCAAGTTAGGGTGGTCTCTCCATCCTGGATTGTATGTGTTGGAGTAAGGGTCATGTCTTCGTTGGGGTTGTCCCGGAAATCCCCCTACTGCATGTACTTGCTCGGCTGATGTCTCGCCGTGCATGCATCAGTGGTATGACTCATCTCCAAACATATGCCACATGGTTTCACTGTCTGTCCATTTCCTCCGGCCATTTGACGCACAAGGAAGTGAGGCTGATGAGCTGTTGTTCTAAGTTGGACACATTTGCCTCTCCTTGTTTCCTTTGAGCTGGTTCCGCTCGAAAGTTGCCAAACTGCTGTGAGTTGGCCGCCATGTTAGCTATCAAGCTTTTCGCATCCTCTGGTGTTTTATCGACAAAGGCTCCTCCACTCGCAGCGTCAACCAAGTTCCTGTCATTGGATAACAAACCTTCATAAAAGTACTAAATGAGTAAATTTGCACTTATCTGGTGTTGTGGGCAGCTTGCACACAGCTTCTTGAAGCGTTCCCAGTATTCATGCAATGTTTCTCTCGAGTACTGTCTGATGGAATAGATCTCCTTTCGTATGTTGGACGCTCGTGATGCTGGAAAGTACTTCTCCAGAAACGTTCTTTGGAGGTCAGTCCATGTTGTGATTGAGCCCGACGGTAAGTAGAATAGCCAATCCTTTGCAGCGTCCTTTAGAGAAAAAGGGAAAGCCCTTAACTTGATCTGATCTTCAGTAATTCCGGTCGGTTTCATGGTGGTGCAAACCACATGAAACTCCATCAGGTGCTTATGGGGATCTTCGTCTGCAAGTCCATGAAAGGATGGCAATAAGTGAATTAAACCAGATTTTAGTTTGAAATTTACGTTATTTGCGAAGGCATGGAAAGTGATGCAGAGAGGTTGTTGATCCAAGTTAGGATTCGCCAACTGCCTCAAGCTTTGATTTGCAGCCATCATGGTCCTCTCTTCTTCTTCTTCAAGCAGCCTTGCTTCTCTTCTTCTTTGATGTAGTGTCCTCTCGATCTCAGGATCGTAGTGAAAGTTATCTTCGTGATAAACGATCCACCTGTACTCATCAACAAACCAAAGTAGTAATGCGGGATAACAAATAAAAAAATCGACACAAAATAATACCAAAGCCTTCCCCGGCAACGGCGCCAAAAAAAATCGACACAAAATAATACCAATGCCTTCCAGCTTTTTGTTTCACCAAACCAGTTCAAGAATAGAGAACAAAACTAGCAATACGATCAACAAAACCCAGCACATACGTAAGCCTCAGCCAGTGTCAATGTTCATATGCAATAACGAAAATCCCAGCACAATTAATCATTGATATTGGAATGTAATCACATGTAATTAAATTAAAATTAACCATAAGTCAGCTGAAATGCAAGACCAGTCGAGAAGACCCGAGAAATTACGGAGGTCAAATTGCTATATACGTATATCCAAATAACTCAATCAGACTCCTTTCCGTCACACTCATCATATTGGTTCCTTATACACCCATCAATGGACAAGATGAAAGTTCATTCGATGAAGATCAGCAGCGTGAGAACTCTGTGACTTTTGTGTGAAATCTGGTGATTTCACAGCGGTGATGGTGGCTGGTCAGTATAGAAAGGTTCGCCGGTAAGTATGAAGGTCGGTGGTGGTCTGGCCATCCAAGAGGATGGCTCACGTAGGCGGGTGAGGGGTTTTCAATGGGTACGCAGTGGCGGTACAGGGTTGACGAAAGGGGGTAGGGCTTTTTCTCCTTCCAATCTTGTGAAAGAGCAGCACCTCACACACATCAAATCTTGTTCCTCCCCCCTCCATTAGTTTCTTTATTTTTTCCTTTATTCTCACGTCATAACTCAAATGTTCCCACAGATGGCGCCAATTGATATTACCAAAAGTGTGATCTTCAATAAATATCGAGCGTCGATGCAACAAGAGTTTATCTTCAATTAAACCGAATTGAATCACTCCAAATATATGTCTGTGTATCAAAGAAAAAGAGTGAGATAACTCCGCCCGTAGGCGAAGCCGGTCAGACGCTCAAGTCAGTATAGATTTCAATGAAAAGTACTGAAATTGCAGAGTTTGCATAATATGAAAGGCGTATTATGAAATACGTACCTGAATGAGGGTTATGTGCCCTCTATTTATAGATGTAGAGATTGAGTCTCAATCGATATAGAATAAGAGTTCTAGTCGATCTATAATTGTAGAGTTCTAGTCAATCTGGGAGAAGAGTTCTAATCAACATGAAATTGTATTGTATATGGCAACTTGATCTATGTCTATCCAGAGAATATTGAGATATATCTCCAAACCCTACAACTCCTTTTTCTTTATTAAAATGGGCCCATTTGGTCTTTGGGCTATAGCTTACTTAATCAGATTGGGTCGGTTAAAACCAATTAGCTAGATCAATCCCCCATCGAGGGGTATCGCCCTCTATCAAAAAACGTAAGCATGTATCATTGATAAGTTACTATTTCATTGTTTAAAAGGAAAGGAGAAGTAAAAATAACTTATCCCCGCAGGCAGAGACTAACGCTGAAAATTTAGTAACAGTGGTCCACAAATTTTAAAATAAAAAATGGAAGGAAAAGAATTTAATGAGGTCAAAATATAATTTTCGGGGGGGGGGGGTAAAATGTAATTTTTGAGGGGCAAATGCAATTTTTAAAGGATAAAATGAAATGTTCTTGAGGTAATAACAAAATTTTAAAGTGTTTAGAGAGGAGTAAATAAACATTCTACGGTTTTTTCTAACTTAAACAACTATGAGCTCGATTTTAATTTGGTTAACAATTGCAATCGAATTCTCAATATGTAAAGTTTCGAGAACTACTTTTGAAAGTATTTTATAAAGTGTGGAAATGTTCTACTCTGCTTATAGATATCGATCTCATGGCAAAATAATAAATAGACGTAGTGAAATAATAGACACGATTTATTTCTGGAAGTTCGAAGAAAATCCTTATCTCATTCTTCCTTATTCATGAAGAATTTCACTAGAAGGCTTTGAACTATACAATCATGTTGTACAATCCCGATTCAGCTGAATTTTATTACCATACTGAAACTCTTAGCACCGTAACTTCTCAATCTATTCAGACACAAATTATCTGACAGTTAAATAAGATTCACTCTTCTATCTGCGCTTAATTACAAAAGATATAGTGAATTAACAAACACTCTTGAACCCAAAATCAAATAAGTAATTCGGCAATGCAATGAAGTGTGAGCAACTCAAAAATTCTCTTGCTTAAGACTTGTTTGCTTAGTTCATGAATGCTTTCAAATATTTCTCACACGTTAGTTTGAGTCCTGAAATTTCTTCTTTATATATGCGTCTTCCCAACATTAATAATTCCGAATTTGTGCAACTTTGTACTATGCAATCTTCAATTTCCCGAAAGTGTGCAACTCTTATTCTGCAATCTTCAGTCTTGGTTACTATGTATTGTCTTGTACCGTTCTTTGTTGTACTATTATGAGAACTGCTTTCTGTCTTGTATTTTTCTGAGGCAAAATCCTTAACAATCAACGACTATTAACTCACAATAAAGATCACATCATATTCACTATTTAGTGCTTCATTAAATAGTCGTTATATCCCAAGTTTGATTGCATCAACTCATCGGTCTGATAAGCTTGATAATCATTCAGCTTGTTTTTTTACTCAGCACGGTTTGTACCGGTACGTTCTTGACTAATCTGTCTGTTTTGTCACTTCAATGTATCGGTCCGATTAGTTTTGTTTTGTCGTCATTGAAATATGGTACCAATATAAGCCGATGACAAATAAAAAAAAAGTGTAATAAAATGTAGTAAAGTAGGGCGATCCAAGTTTTTTACGGAAGTTCGAATTCCACGTCTCACATTTCCTTTGCAGGAAGTTATTTATCTATAATATTTTGAAAAGTCTAACAAACTTGTATAATGAGCAAATTGGTAGGATTCAAGTATTGAATTCTCAAAGACGTAAAATGGTAGTAAATGTTGAAAGTGTCAATTATCTTCAATGCTCCGATTTGACATCCTTAGGGCAACTCCAATGAGGACGCTAAACGCCATTTTGGCGTCTTCAACAAGTCCAACGTTGCACCATTTTCTGCGTGAAAATGGTGCAGCGCTGCAGTGCCTAGCAACGCCAATTTTATTATTATTATTATTTGTTTAAAATGATTGTTTATTATTTTATGATATGTGATAATTAAAATTGATATATTGGTTGTAAACTTTAATCAAAACTTGAGTTTCTTACTTAATTTACAAGAAAATTAAATTTATTTCTAATACTCGTGTAAGTTTGAATAAAATAATTATTATAAATGAAATTAAAAGGAATATTATAAGGAATATTCTTTTTGGGTTAAAGTTTTGAGTAGATGGGTTGGAGATGTGTTTTGTATTTGATGTAGAAATTACACTATTTTGGTGTAAAAGTTGCACTAAAATAAAGTTTATGGTTAGAATTGACCTTAAATACTTGAATTTCAATATTAAATCACTGAAAAGTGGATGTCGTACTCTTTTTTCTATATAAAACCAATTTTTAGCATTAAATGTTCACCTGACTCCTTACCAAATATAATACTCAAGTATTTAATATATTTTTGATGAAGACAAAAACTTTTGCTAAATATGTCTCTTAACGGCTTCTACATCTCTTTGTACTTTAACCAAAGAGAAATATAAACGCACTGAATGTCTTGATATTCTAAAGAGCAACACTGTCCTTATCGATTCAGTATAGTTTCTAAATAAGATCGTCTCTGCTTTGGTTTGTTTTTCTTGACTACATAAATAACTTTGTCCATCTATCTTCAGCCGGGTGAAATATTCGTTGTTTTATTTTACAATTGATAAATAATTGATAAGTGCATATATGAACATACATTTTATATTCCTTTACTTTGCTTTTACGTTAGTATTTTAACGAAATTACGTTTTTTGGTCTTGTTTTTACTGTTTTGTAGGAATCCAATGTTTAATAACAAAAAGATGGTGGAACGTGCATAGAAGTGGAAAGAACTCAAATGGAACATGAAAAGAGGTTCAAATTGTTAGCATAAATGGCCAGCAAGCCAAACGTTTGTCCGTTGGGCTTTATGAACCATAGTCCAATTTGCTTAACTCATAACAACTATAAATATAACATTGATTCTAGGGTTAAAATTAGAATTCCAATTCACTCACTCTCTGAGAATAGCCGTCATCACACTAGCACTGATGCTGGCTTGTAGATCTGGTCAGGTTGATTGGACTCGAGGGTCACCGCTGCAGATTGATTTCGCTGTTATCGGTAATCCCTTCTTCGTGCATTATATTATGATATTTGCATGTTTATATATGAATCAGGCGCGATCGACCGTCCCCGGGTCAGATCTGTTTATTGTATTATTTCCGCTGCGTTTGGATCTGGCGCCGGGGTACGAAAACCCAACAGTGGTATCAGAGCCAGTTGCACTTTGATTCATATATCGATAATTTATTTTATTAGAACGTTTCCAATTTTATTAATCGTATTTGAATTTCACAAATTTTGGAATCCGGAAAAATATAGAAAATTGATTAAAAAGAGTTTTAATCGAGACCCAAAATCGACGGAAATTGTTTCTGATATCTGATCGCCATCTCCATGGAGGCCGGTGGCCGACGGTTCGTGGCAACCCGCGTGACGGCGCACTGCCGTGAACAGTATTCCGCCATCACAGGGCTGTGCGAATTTTTTTTTTTCTGGATCTGGTTTTGGCAACAAAATTTTTTTTCTGCTCAGCTGTGGATAGGCAGACACGTAGCAGAGGGATGCGAGATCCCGTCGTTAGCGGCCCTTCGTCTGGACGAAGCTACGGGATGCGAGATCTCATAGTTATAGCCTGAGATGGTGGCGTGGCGGCGCAGACTGTAACCCTAACCCTAACCCTAAACCCTAATTTTTTGAATTGGCGGGGATGATGAACAGTAACTCAAATATGATTTTTCGAAATTAATAAAAAAAAATTTGATAAATCCGAAAATAGGGTATTTTTTGGGGATGAAATTGCATTTTTAATTTTTTGGATCCAAATTTGTTTGGAGTCCATAAATTATTTTGGGTCATTTTAGATATTTTATCCGGATATTATTTTTGAAATAATAAATCATAATACTTAATTTATTAAAAATGTGATTTTTAATTTATTAAGTGTAAAATGGAGATTTTACAATTAGTTGAAAATTTAATTAATTGAAAATTGAATGAAAATGTTTCATTTAATTTGTTAATTTTATTTTTTGCCTAATATTATGATTTAAGGTAAAATAGTGATTTTACCAAATAAATGAAACGGCTCTTCTGCTCAGAAACGAAATGTTCCAAATCTTCCTGGAAATTCTTGCTCCCATTGGACCATTTGTATCTATATGCATCAGGATCCCCATTCATGGATCTCTCGGTTCGAGAAATCAAGATAAGAGGATCGAACCATTTCTTCTGACTCTTTTTCAAATTCGATAAAGGTTGGTTGATCGTATATTTCATTATAGTTCTATGATTCAGAGTATCCTTTCCTATTTGATCCCTTTGAATTCCATATTCGAAGTTGCGATCGGATCTATTCATTAAAAAGACTTGATTCAATACATTTCTTATGTACCCATAGGTACTACCAAATTCGACTTCTATATACTCCCCCAAAAGTGGAAGAAGCTTTTGGGAAAGTCAAAGAAAGAACGTCTTCTTCCGACATAAAGAATTCTTCCAATAATCCCGAGCCTAATCTTTTCAAAAAAGCGCGTACAGTACTTTTATGTTTCCGAGCCAAAGTTCGAGCACAAGAAAGTCGCAATATATACTTTATTCGATACAAACTCTTTTTTTTGGAAGATCCGCTATAATAATGAGAAAGATTTCTACATATACGTCCAAATCGGTCAATAATATTTGAATCTGATAAATCAGCCCGAAGCGGCTTACTAATGGAATGCCCTAATACGTTACAAAATTTAATTAATTGAAAATTAAATGAAAATGTTTCATTTAATTTGTTAATTTTATTTTCGATTAATTTGATGATTAAAAGGTAAAATAGAGATTTTACCAATTAATTGAAATTAATTAATTAGAAATTAAATAAAATTGTTTTATTTAATTTATTAATTTTATTTTCAATTAATGATGCGATTAGTGGGAAACGATAGAATAAATTAATTATTGTGATCAAATCACATGTGATGTGATTAGTACAATTGCATATGATGTCATTGTTTTGTTTAATGTTTAATTACATATGATGTGATTGCATGATGGATGATTACGGGCCTTGACCAATGTGTTTAGGTGAATGTTTAGGTTTTTATTGTTTCATTATTATTGTGATTTTTGGTTATCAGGCCTGCGAGTCTGCTCTCTCTATTTTCTGATGTATCCCACCCCGGATTTGTATCCCTATTATCTTGTTTGCACGATTTAAATGTAAAAACTTTAGAATTAGTGGTAGATCGAGATTGAAGATGGAGCATCAAGAATCAAGACATGTATAATGGAAGCAAAAATGTAATATGATTGCATTACATACATGCATCACCTTAGACAGACTTGTGATCCACGTATGGCTCACGTGGATCAATTAGAAAAAGGTAGTAATCGTCCATAGTTATTTTTATTATGCATGTGATGTATGATAAATGTTTGTTTGTATGTTTTATTAGTACATATGACTGCATGAATAAAACATAGTTGCATGAATCCGGCAATCAAACAAACAAGTACTTGATGAGATTTTAAAATATTATTAAATCCCTCTTTTGAATATGATTCAAAAAATTTAATATCAAACTGTAAAGGGAGCTCAAAAGAGTTTATTGTTTCCTGTCTTCCATCAACAGTTAAGCCATGAGACGCTACTTGTGTCAGGTGTCTTCTCTCACCCTCGTGGGGGGCATCTGGCATGGGAAATCTGTGTGTTTAACTGCCACTTAATTATGGATAGGGTTCTGTTAACCTTTAAGATTACTCACCCTCGTGGGGTCTTATTGGCGAACATTACCATCCGTGGGATGTGTTAGTTTGACGTGAGAATGCATAATTGGCCTGCCTCCGTAGGGTTATGCCAATCACGAGACGAATATCTTGGGGGTTGCATATGATGCAATTGTGAGCTACCTTTAGTATCATGAGGTCGGCTGGACCCTCGCCCGGGGCTATCATGAGCTAGTTGGACTCCAAGCCTACTAAGAAAATACGATTTTCCGTTCATTTGTCATGAGGGTGACGAATTCGAAAAATTTAGTGGGAGCATTCAATAACTAAAGTCCATAGTTCTTGAATTAATTAATAATCAAACGGTTTGCATATATTTTCTGTTTATTCTCAGTATTATGATTGCCGTGAATCCGATTACATCAAATCTTGATATAAACAAATTAACCACTAGGATTGGTTTAAAATAATGATTGCTTCTGAAAAGTTGCTATATACCCTTGGTGGGAGCCTCATGTTGAAGTGTCTCCCGGTTCGTCTAATGAAGAGATCGCCACACTTGAGAAGTGGTGGGACGATGATCTCTCGGCTAGGTGCTATATGATAGCATCAATGTCACTAATGAGTTTCAACACAGATATGAGAAATTCGTTCACATTGCTAATATTTTCCAACACCTACAAATGTTGTTTGGTGATCGGACACGATTACCGAGACTCGTGATTTCAAAAGAGCTATTTTCATTTCACATGCGAGATGGGGCTTCGGTCTATGTAAGAAAAATATCTTTTGTTGAGAAATTGGAAAATCTGAATGTGACAAATCCTCATTAACTGGCTGTAGATTTGATCTTATTGTCAAAAATGTTGGAAACTCATGAGTCCTTGATTCAAAAGGAGAAACGTGTTCTTATTGTCGAATCTTCTACCAATGGTAGGAAGAGTTCAAGGATAAAGTAGAGGAAGGGAAATGGTTCCCAACCTCAAAAGACGAAAAAGGATATAGTAGCAACTAAGAAAGGAGAGGCATCTATGTTTTCACTGCTGGTCACTGGCGCAAAATTGTAAGGAATACCTATACTAGAAGCGTTCTAGAAATGGTATGTTATATATTAAAATTAAATGTTTCTATTGGTTCTACTTCTTTGGTATATGATGCCAGTTGTGCTCGCATTTTTGCAAAGAGTTGCATGTGATGTGAAGAAGTAGAGAGCCCTAGGAAGGTGAAACCTACATGAGGCTAAGCATTGTAGCAAGAGTTGTTGCAAAGGCTGTTTGAAACATTTATTTAATATAAAATCTTGAACTGGTTAGGAACTAGTTTGAGCAATTATTTATTTGTTCTAGATTTAATCATGAACATTGTTCCTATTTTGATAGAGAATGATATTCTTTTAAATATGCGAATGTGATTTGCAGTATTTTTAAGAATGCATGTTTATTGAATCTGGTGAACTTATGAATGATTAGTATGATTATATTCAAAGAATATAAAAAGAATGATAACTTAAATCCAACATATATTTAGCATGTGCTGAATGTACATTGAATTTGATTCATATGGACGTATGTGGAGCACTAAATGTTAGTGCAAGATGATGTTGAGTTTTTTTTTATCGGAAAAAGCATATATATATAACAGAGTACCAGAGGTACTAAGAAAGTTTACAAAAAAGCGAGCAGGCTCGCACGAACCCAAAAAGAAGCGTAAATAAAATGTTCAAGAAGCTAATAAGCAAATCCTCGGCTCAGTAACCCAGTCCGACATTACATAAGTGAAACTACGACCACTTTTATTTCTAATCCAAAACCAAGATCTAAAAAGAACTAGATTGAAAAGCTCTTCATCCTTGTCGATGTTGCCCCTGAAAACTAGATTGTTTCTGCCCAACCATATCGTCCATAAAACCGCCAACCAAATAGTCAACCAACCCATTCTCCCTCGTCTTCGCTTCCAAAGCCGTTTGTGCTGTAGCATGTGATTCTCTCTGAGTAACTCTCTAAAGTTACATATTTGTTGAATATAATCATACCAATGCAGTGACCAAAACTCCATACACGATATGGACTGAAAAATATTCCAAATATAGATTTGAGATTGTTCTGCTTATGTGAAGTAGCCAGTGGGAGATGAGTTGGATAGTTGATCCATCTTATGTTATTTTGTGGAAATTTATATTATCAATTGCAGGCAAAGAGTTTGTTTCGCAAGTGCAATCTTTCTAGAGAAAATGTTTCTATTAGAAATGATGACAAAATAATATAACTTGAAAGAGTTCAAGAACCACAAACCACTAGAAAAGTGAAAACGGTGAAATTAATCGAGTCAATCACAACCTTTGATTTACACACACCAATGAGATTTGAAATTGTTTCAAGAGCTCCTGATAGAATGAATCTACTCCTTGAAAGTAGTCAATAAATAGACCATGGATATGATCCTTGGACTTTCAAGGAGGCGATGTCAGATATTGATTCAGGACATTGGCAAGATGCATTGAAATTTGAAATGGACTCCATGTACTCCAATAAGGTATGGGCCTTAGTGGATCATCTTTGGGAATTGTTCCCATTGGCTGCATGGATTTACAAGTGAAAGCTTGGAGTGGATGGGAAGGTAGTGACCTTCAACGCTTGACTGGTGAGAAACGATTATTCTCATAGGCAAAGAGTTGTTTATGAGAAAATTTTCATCGGTTATGATGCTATAATGTATTTAGATTTTATTAGTTATATCTTTATATTATGAATATGAGATATGAGTAATGGATGTGAACACAACATTTCTCAGTGGTGGCATTGAGGTAGAAATGTAGCAGCCAAATGTGTTTACAACTTCTTGGAGTGAGAAAAATGTTTTCAAACTCCAGAGGTCCATTTATGGGCCTAAGAAGGCATCTCGAAGTTTGAACTTTCGTTTTGCTAACATCATCAAAGTGTTTGGTTTTGTTAAAAATCAGGAAGTGACATGTGTGTGCAAAAGGGTTAGTGGGAGCATGGTTACATTTGTAATGCTTTAAGTCGATTATATCATGCTCATTGTGAATGGTATTGGATTAATCAATTAAAGCATGCTTATCTACTAATTTCTCCATGTAAGATTGGGAGAAGCGTCATACGTGCTTAGCATAAGGATCTATAGGGATAGATCTAAATGATGCTTGAGATCTCTCAATCTACATACATAAACACTGTGCTAAAAGGGTTTAGCATAGAATAGTCAAAAAATGAGTTACTTCATAATATGTCATAGTATTCATCTCTCGAGTCAATGGGTCTTAAGTTGATGAGGAGAGTGAAAAGATGACATTGGTACCTTATATTTCTACTTTTAATAGCATATTGTATGCTATGGTATGTACTTGGCCTGATCTATGTTCTTAGAGTAATGGGCAGACATCAAACAGATCCCGGTGAAGGTCACTGGAAAACTGTGAAAATAATCCTCAAGTTCTTATGAAGAACTTATGATATGTTCATGGTTTTTGGACCTGTAAGTGGAGAAATAAAAGTTGAAGGCTAAGCTGATGCTGGTTTTTAATTTGGATATAGATGATACCATATCGATGTTCGGATTTGTATTTAAGCTCAATGATGGTGATGTCTCTTGGAAACGTTCCAAGCAAGACACCACATTGGATTTCACCAGTGAAGCTGAATACATTGCAGCATACGATGCAGCAAATAGGTAGTTTGGATAAGAAATTTCATCCAAGAGTTGGGTGTAATTTCTAGTGCAGTTGACACATTCTTTGTGTACTGTGACAACATTTGAGCTATTATGAATAGCCAAGATCTCATCAGGATCCAAACATATATTGAGAAAATACTATCTAATGAGAGAGATGGTAGACGCGGCATTATTATCGAGAGAATCGCTTCAACAGAAACATATAGTGAATCCACTGACAAAGCATTTACAATGATTGGTGTCTGTTAGACATCTTGGGAAGATGGTCTTAAGACACATGAGTAGTTGGCTTTGGGAAAGTGAAAGATATTGTTATCATACATGATTAAGTAAATCAATAGTTGGTTGATTGTACTTATAATCTTATATGACAAATCTTTGTTTGAATATTAATATATATGGCACTTCTTCATCTGTTTACCCATTGTTAGGATCGGTCCGGAGTGTTTAGAGGGGGGGTGAATGAACACTCCTATTAAAAATTAATCCCTTATGATTTCTTTCGGATTAGTGCAAGAAATCTGTTTCTTAATCAACTCTTCTGCAGAACAGACCACGGAATATTTAGTGCGGAACGGTCTGTTCTTAGATTAGTAAGAACGGCTCAATGGCTTGAATAGTAAAACGAATGCAGAATGATAAAACACAGAATATGTTTCTGGAAGTTCGAAGGTGGTGTAATCCTTCTACGTCTCCCCTTCTTCCAATTAAGGAAGGATTCCACTAGAAGACTTTGATTTATACAATCCTGTTGTACAAACCCGATTCAGCTAGATTTACCTCACTACCAGACTGAAACTCCTAGTCTCTCGATCTGTTCAGACACACTCTGTCTGACAGTTACAATTGATTCTCACTTCTCTATCTTAGTACGGAATACAAAAGATAGACTTTAGTCTAAGCACACAATGATCCTAATATGATCAAATATTACAATATGCTTGTGCTTATGAAGATTTTCAGCTCGAGAATGTCTGACCTTGTAAGCTTGTGTTGTTTTGCTTTCTTTTGCGTTTTTCGATTGATCAGACCTGTCTCTTGAGCTCTTCTGTTGCATCCTTATATAGTTGCATGTACCAACGACATTATTTCCCTTAATGTGCAACTCTTGACTCTGCTTAAACTCTGAGTAAGCTACAGTATTCTTCTTTAGGGTACTTGCCATTCTGGTTCATGCTTTCGGCGACTGTCAGGTAAGCTCTTCTTTGTCTTCTTACCTTTTATGGTAATCTTTAGTCCTTGGTCTTTTTCAGCATTAAATGCAACATTAAATGCTTCAATAAATAGCCGTTAATGATTCGGAATGAAGAGCAATTCTTATTCAGCCTTGACTGCTCTGATCTGATAAAGGTTGATATCGATCTGAAGCTTCGATCTGGTCAGGCTGACTTCCATCGACCCGATCTGATTTGCGATATACCATATCAGCTTGATCTGTTTTGAGCGATTGATCTGGTCAGTCTGATTTCCCTCGATCCGGTCTGATTTGTTTTGTCATCTTTAAAATCCAGAACTAACAAATTCCCCCTTTTTGATGATGACAAAACCTAGCTTCTAAATCTTTTTTATCAGTCTTTTAAGAACTCTGAAGCGAATTCTTGCGGATCAATTACTTCTTCTTGTTCAAAATAAATGAACATAGTTAAGTTGAAGTTCGGATTGATTAAGCCATTTAGTTCAAAATAAATGAACAATGACTTAACTAAGAACTTAGATTTTTATTGAACAAAATCTTAGTACAATTATAGAGCCGTTTGTCTTAATAGGACGGCTACTTTCTTGCTGAAGACTGATGTGGCTTGAAGTCTGTACTCTTTTCCCCCTTTTTGTCAACAGCAATGTCTTGAAGAAAATCGACAATCTGGGCGAGCTGAACGCTGATAGCATCAAGACGAATGTCTTGAGCAAGGAGGGACTTGGCGACGGATGCTCTTACTTCAGTGGCCAGCTCGATCTGCTCTTTTCTCAAACTGTTTTTATATGAAGCTTGCTGAGAGAACAGATCATTCAGTCCACGCTGAATGCTGCTAACACTGGCGGTCATCTTCTCCTTGAAAGATTCAAAATCCAAAAAAGTAGTCCTCTGACTTTGATGAACTTCTATGACTCGTTGAGAGAGAGATAGACAGTTATCAGAGAGGTGCTGAAGGGACTAGCCAGGGATGGGGCTGCATCAGATAACGGGCTTGGAGAGTGATCAGATAACGACAAGGTGTGACCAGCTTCTGCGGCAATGGGTATAAGTGAAGACATAGCAGATGTGCGTGTTTCGGATCGGATCAAGGTGACCAAGTCCGAAGAAAATCCTTCTAAGAACGCCATATCTTCAGCAGTTTGGTCTGGAGGAGTGCTAGGTCTTGAAGGCTCCTCAACCTGTAAAGCTGCAACAAAGGTGGACACCACCAGATCCGGATCGACGAAATCTGATGAGATGACTATTGTATGGGCTTCGGTTGGACTGTGCTGAATTTGAGAGACTGATGGTGCAATGGGGATGGAGGTTGTTGGTGAATCCAACAATACATCCATTGCTTCAGTTTCAGCTTCAGACGGAGCATTAGTCAGTGGCTGCTCACTGTCTCAGAATGAATTGGCTCAATGAATGGTTCAGCCAAAGTCTTGCTTGCAGACGGGTGATCCGGGCTAGGAACTGGAGTGGATATGTTAAGCTTCTGTCATTGAAAATGAACAGCCAAATTAAGAGCATGAACATCTATTTCCAGCTGAGCAATGACGGCACCATCATCTTTGGCAGTCGGATTGCTCGGATCAAAGTTCGCCTTCTTAGCTGCAATCAGCAGATTTGCCAGTCTGAATCTGTGGTTGGCCTGGAACAGATCTTTGCGAAGCACGGCAAGTCTTACATCGTCAGTCTCGGTCCCCTTAAGGACTTCTTGTTCCATCTTTTGTAGGCGTCTCAGCTTTTCAAAGAACATATCAATGTGGTTGATCATTCTGTATTCGACGTACTCATCAAACACCACAGTGAGCTCCTTCACTTTCTCTTCGACATCTTCCATTGCGATGTCGATGGCTGTTTGAGCGGCAGATTTAAGTTTTGAGGAGAGGGGTTCAGTGAGAATGGCCTTGCCCTTGCCGGTGGAAGACGGGGACTTGATCCCTGATTGGGTGTAGTCTCCCAATTCAGTTATAACAATCCCTTTGACCACATGAATGGCAGAGGGGACTCTGATGGTTACTTTGGGTACAGTGGTTGTAGCTGTTGAGGGTTGGGTTGTAGTGTGGGGTGCAAGGGTGGCTTTTGTGGGAGGCACTATGGGTAAGGCTTTAATGGATAGGGTTTTGATTGGCTTGGTGATCTGGGTTCTTGGCTTTTTAGGAGGGGGCTTGGCTGGAGACGAAGGAGCAGACTGTGTTTCCTCGGAGTCAGTCTGAATAGTCAATTTACGCCTGACTCTAGTCTTTCGAGCAGCATCATGTTCTTCTCCTTGTTCGATATTGACAGCCACCAGATTGGAAGAAGTGGGTGGAGCACTCTTGGACTTCAGTAGAGCCAATCCCTTGGGGTTGAGAATTTTGAAGGGACTCAGAGCAGACGGCTTCCCCAGCTCGATGTTCAGTGTCTCTAGTAGCTTGCTTAGAGGAACAGCAAAGCAGACAGCCTGTTTGGAGGCAATAACCGTCTCAAGCAAAACTCCAAATAAGATCGCAGACCAGTTCATCTTCTGCCCTGAGTGAATAGCAGCCATGGCCCGGAATTTTTCAGCAGTAACATCATCATAGCTTCCGGCTTTTTCCAGTAGTGGCTTGCCAACAATCTCGCATAACACTTGGAAATGAAAGAACATTTCCTTCTTCTTGAATGACGGCTGCAGGCGGTGGCCAAAAATGGATACCTTCCCCTGAAGATCAGTGATAGTGGCCTGAGGAATATGGCCAAAGTCAGTCAGTCCGGTGTTGGGAAGACCAAAGGTCTTTGCCAGCGTCGACTGAGAAATGTCAAATGAGTGGCCCTTGACGGTGGTGGAGATGAACGTCTTCTGAGACACGACATTTGCAAACAATTCTCGAATCTCCGATTCGTAAACCATCGTCCCGCATTCCAGAAAATTCCTTAATCCGGAAGACTCAAAGGATTTGAACATGGAGACCATTTCCGGATCTTCAGCCCTGTAGATTTCATTGAACTCAACAGAAAGGGAATTGTGAGTGATAGTAGCCATTTGAGTGTAATGAAGAGTACGGAGAGTTTGAAAATATTTGAGAGGTAGAGACCAGACAGCAGTAATTCGTAAAAAGTGAATGAAAGTGAAATGTTCAGCCCGCTAAATAGGAGAGGGAAGACACGTGTCTTTATCTCGATGTCTGATATTATAAAATAATTCAAAATAAACGGACAGGATGAAAGAGAGATAAGGCGGTTAAAATTGCAATCAGTCCGGGGCTGTTTTAAATAATTATTTTATTTAAAGATTTGTTGACCATACAGATCATGGGATAACATCAGATTTGACATAGATCGGTCTGAAAGTTCGGACCGGTCTGTGTCTTTCTGATCATTGTATTATCGATCTGTGCCAGCATATAATCTTTAAAAGTGAAAAGAAAGATACTTCTAAAACATCAAGATAAGTCTATTAAACCAAGAATTTGACGAAAATAATTAAACTTAGCCTCAGGAAGTGGTTTGGTGAAGATATCTGCTGCTTGCTGGTCTGTTGAAATATGTTCGATCCGAATTTCCTTTGTGCCAATATGATCTCGAATAAAGTGATGTCTTATATCAATATGCTTTGTTCGAGAGTGCAAAACTGGATTATATGTTATAGCAATTGCACTGGTGTTGTCACAAAATATCGGAGATTCATCAGCTTGAATGCCATAGTCTTTGAGCTGGTGTTGAATCCAGAGCATCTGAGCGCAACAGCTTCCAGCGGTAAGATATTATGCTTCAGCTGTAGATGTGGCAATAGATGTTTGCTTCTTGCTGAACCAAGAGATTAATCTTTCACCTAAGAATTGACATGTTCCACTGGTGCTTTTGCGATCAATCTTACATCCAGCATAGTCAGCGTCTGAATATCCGATTAAGCTGAAGTTTGAGTCTTTGGAATACCAAAGACCAACGTTCTGAGATCCTTTCAAGTATTTCAGAATACGCTTAGCAGCAATAAAGTGTGATTGCTTTGGTTCTAACTGAAATCTAGCGCACATACAGACTGAGAACATTATATCAGGCCGGCTCGCTGTAAGATATAAGAGCGATCCGATCAGTCCTCGATACATAGATACTTCAACTGCTGTTCCCCCTTCGTCTTTATCTAACTTGATTGAAGGACTCATTGGAGTTGATGCAGTTGAACAATTTTCCATTCCGAATCTCTTGAGAAGTTCTTTGGTATACTTGGTTTGATTTATGAAAATGCCATTGCTGAGCTGCTTGACTTGGAGACCCAGAAAGAATGAAAGTTCTCCCATCATACTCATCTCAAACTGTCCCTTCATTAACTTAGAGAATTTCTCGCATAATTTGGGGTTAGTTGACCCAAAAATGATATTGTCAACATAAATTTGAACTAACAAAGTATGTTCCCCCTTAATAAATTTAAACAGAGTTTTATCCACTGAGCCGATCTGAAAATCATGGTTCAGCAGAAATTGAGACAGAGTATCATACCAGGCTCTTGGAACTTGTTTCAGTCCATATACTGCTTTATTCAGTAGATATACATGATCTGGAAAAGAGTGGTTCTGAAATCCAGGAGGTTGTTCAATGTAGACTTCCTCCTGAAGTTTACCATTAAGAAAGGCACTCTTAACGTCCATTTGATATACCTTGAAGTCTTTAAAAGCTGCATAAGCAAGAAATATTCGGATTGCTTCAAGTCTGGCGACTAGTGCAAAAGATTCATCGAAGTCAATTCCTTCTTCTTGTCGGAATCCTTGAGCCACCAGTCTGGCCTTGTTTCTAACCACAACTCCATCTGCGTCTAGCTTGTTTCTGAAAACCCATCTGGTTCCAATAACAGACAGATCACTTGGCCTGGGGGTTAGACTCCAGACTTGATTTTGTTCAAATTGATTAAGCTCTTCTTGTATGGCTTTAATCCAGTTGTAATCAGTCAAAGCTTCATCAATCTTTTTGGGTTCCAGATTTGATATGAAAGCGGCATGAGTGAATTCATCCATCATCTGTCCTCTGGTTCTAATAGGTGCAGAAGGACTTCCAATTACTAGATCGGGTGGATGCCTCTTTGTCCATCGATAGCTTGATTCTGGATTATCTGGTCCAGAAGGGTGAGTAGCAGCAGCATTATCAGCATCTGCTTTAACATTAGAGTTTAGAACATCCGGATCGGCTCGATCTGAAGGAGCTTCATTGCCTTGATTCCGGTCTATCTGGTACTTCTGGTTCCGGTGGATTGTATCTTGACCTGTTAGCTACTCATCATCACTGTTAGCTTCGAGATTGATATTTTCCATCTGATTTTGAATTGATTCCTTGTTACCCTCAATACATAAGGATTCATCAAAAACTACATGAACTGATTCTTCTACAGTTAAAGTGCGATTATTGAAAACTCGAAAAGCTTTACTATTAGATGAATATCCTAAGAATATTCCATTATCTTATTTGTCTTCAAATGCTATAAGATGATTCTTACCACTGTTGTGAACGAAGCATTGGCAGCCAAATACATGAAGGTGAGAGATAGACGGTCTGTTACCAGTCCAAATTTCATATGGAGTGAGATTCAACTTCTGTTAATCACTAGACCGATTTTGAGTGTAGCATGCAGTATTTACAGCTTCTGCCCAGAACTTTTGCGAAATTCCAGAATCAGCAAGCATTGTCCTTGCTGCCTCTTTAAGCGTTCTGTTCCTTCGTTCTGCAACTCCATTTTGTTGAGGAGTTCGAGCGGCTGAAAATTCATGCTTAATACCTTGATCTTCTAGAAAGGATTCAAGATTTTGATTTGAAAATTCAGTGCCTTTGTCACTTTCGAATCCTGTCTATGCTTGATGATTTCTCATTCTGAGTGCGCTTCAGCAGCTTGATCAATTTCGGACCGGTCTGATCTTTACTGCTCAAAAATATAGTCCAAGTAAAACGTGAGTAATCATCAATAACAACAAGAGTATACCGCATTCCCCCTAAACTTGTTATTGGTATAGGACCAAACAAGTCCATATGTAATAGTTCTAAACAGCGTGAGGAGGATTTGGCATTCTTGTTTTTGAAGGATGATCTGATCTGTTTGTCCATTTGGCAAGCTTCACAGATCTTATCCTTAGCAAAGTCGATCTTGGGCAGACCGACAGCTAAATCATGTTTACACAGGCTAGAAATAGTCTTAAAGTTGAGATGATTCAAGCGTTTATGCCATAGCCAGTGTTTATTATCATTATTCGCGATGAAGCAAGTAGGATTATCAGGTTGAGCAAAATTCCAGTTAATCTTATAAGTATTTTCATTTCTGATTCCTACAATCATGGTCATACCGCTTGACGATTTAACAGTGCAAGTGTGTTTGTGAAATTCTACAGCATAACCATTATCACATAGTTGACTTATACTAATCAGATTATAGCATAGATTTTCAACTAGTAGCACATCATTGATAGTAATATTACCATGGACAATCTTACCCTTGCCCACGGTCTTACCCTTTGAGTTATCCCCGAAGATGATCTTGGGTCCAGTACATTCTGTGACTTCAGACAGCAGCTCGACGTTTCCAGTCATGTGACGAGAACACCCACTGTCTAAGTACCAGTCTGATATTAGATTCCTCTGTACCTGTCATCAAACATAATTATTGTTGGTACCCAATCCTACTTGGGTCCAGAAAGGATTAGCCCTTTGGGAACCCACACATGTATCAGCTTTAATGGCTTGTGTGTGTCTGGTGTGTTGTGAGCTAATCTGTTTCGATGTTGTGTGTGATAATGTGTGCGATATGGAAACCTTTGATTCTTATGAGGTAGTCTATATCTTCGTTGAACTGGTCTTGAGTTGTAGTACTTGGATGGTCTTCCTTGCCTTAGATCTTGCACCTTTAGATTTGGTCTGATAGACACAAAGCTTGCTGGTGCCTTTTCTTTGGCTTGGTTAACGTACCCAATTCCTCTTCTCAAACCTTGATCCCCGAAGGAGACTCCCGTTTGAATTGTAGGTACTTCAGTTTCAGGTATTGTGCTGGATTTAACAAATGTCATTTGTTTGATTTTGTTCTTACCAGCAACAGTTCAGATTCATTTTTGGTGCAGTCTTTGACATCAAAGCCTATGCCGGTGACATCACCGACATTTCTTTGTACCTCTTGAAATTCTTCCAATGATGCTCTTGATTTTGTCCATGTTTTGAAAATATGAGAAAGCTTAGCATTTTGTGTGCTAATTCTCTTGTTTTCTTCATGGAGCTGATCATAAGAGATTTTCAGCTTGTTCAGCTCGATCTGTAGATTACTGCACTCACCTAGCTCAGAGCAGCTTGGTTTGATGTGCTCATCCATTTGATCATTAGCTTTAGCTTTAGTTTTCTCAAATGATTCAGCTAAGATTCTATAATCATTAGACATGTCTTGCAGTGCGGACATAAGCTCTTCACGTGTAAAATCATTTGAGTCAAGATCGATTACCTCGTCTGTTTGACTCATTTCTTCGTCTGCCATTAGACATTGAATATCTTCTTCGCTTTCGCTGGAAGAATATTCGGAGCTTTCTGAATCTGAATCAGTTCTGAGCCCACTTGCTGTTTCCTTCCTCTGCTACTAGGACCTTTTGGGACTTTCCATGATTTTTGTAGGTCTTTGTAGTGCCTTCTTTTTTGTCATCTCGATGCTTTCTTTACGTTCTTCTTTCTTCGGTCTGGTTGCACGGTCCATAATTATTGTCTTGTTTTACCTTTGTGTCCGGTCTCTGTACACATTGTACAGAAGCATGTCATTAAATCTCGCTTTTCTGAAGATTTAAATGATGAGAAGGTTTAAAGTTCCTTTTTTATTCTTAGACATAAATTTACCAAATTTCTTGATAAATCGAACGACGTAGCAATCATTACTTATCTGTCATCAAGATACGATCGAGCTAGATCGTCTGTTTGGGTGTTGGTCGGTCTGGAATGGCTGCAGTGCTTTGTTTGGCTGAGAGATGAATGGCTCTGCTTCACCTTTGGTGATCAGTTCGAACTCATAAGCCTTAAGATCTGCGAATAGATCATGAAGGTCAACTTTGTGTCAGATCTTTAGATTCCCTCATTGCAATGGTCTTTAGATCCCATTCTTTTGGCAGGGTCTCATTACTTTCAGAGCGATCTCTCTGTTGATTATTCCTTGCAAGACCATTCAGTTCATTGATAATACCAGTAACTAACCTTTCATCAAACTCATTTAGGTCTCCAATCTTCTTTTTATGGCTCTCAATCTTTGAAGTGTCAACAGTCAGCTTGTTCACTGGTCTGGTCGTTCCCTTCAATAGCTATGCCTATTTCTCCCAAATTTATTTGGACTGGTAGAGCACATTTTGATGTTACTGAACATATTTTGTCCAACTGTCTTGAACAAGAACACTATCTTTGGCAACGTTGTCTAGATTTGCTTTCTTTCTTTCTTCATTCGTCCAGAGGGATCTGTCCTTTTCGACCATTTGGGGTGACACACAGTAGTAATGGAGGCTGCTGTGTTTGACTTTCAGAATTTTCATTGGTCCATCAGTGATGACGAACCACATAACCTCATCATGTGCTGCCAGATGAGCTTGCATTTGATTCTCCAATCATCATAGTCTTCTTTTGAGAACATAGGAATTTTGTTGAATGATGCCATCAGCTCAAGTGTCTTGTGATGATTAAGACAACCTGCTCTGAAACCACTTGTTAGGATCGGTCCGGGAGTGTTTAGAGGGGGCGTGAATGAACACTCCTATTAAAAATTAATCCCTTATGTTCTTTCGGATTAGTGAAAGAAATCTGTTTCTTACCAACTCTTCTGCAGAACAGACCCACTGAATATTTAGTGCGGAACGGTCTGTCTTAGATAGTAGAAACGGGTTGATGGCTTGAATAGTAAAAAACGAATGCAGAATGATAAAACACAGATATATTGCTTCTGGAAGTTTGAGGTGTGTGTGTATCCTTCTACGTCTCCCCTTCTTCCAATTAAGGTATGGATTCTACTAGAAGACTTTGATTTATACAATCATGTTGTACAAACCCGATTCAGCTGGATTTACCTCACTACCAGACTGAAACTCCTAGTCTCTCGATCTGTTCAGACACACTGTGTCTGACAGTTACATTGATTCTCACATTCTCTATCTTAGTACGGAATACAAAAGATAGGACTTTAGGCTAAGCACACAATGATCTAATATGATCAAATATTACAATAGCTTGTGCTTATGAAGATTTTCAGCTCGAGAATTCTGAGCTTGTAAGTTGTGTGTTTGCTTTCTTTTGCTTTTTCGATTGATCAGACCTGTCTCTGAGCTCTTCTGTTGCATCCTTATATAGTTGCATGTACCAACGACATATTTCCCTTAATGTGCAACTCTTGACTTGCTTAAAATCTGAGTAAGCTACAGTCTTCTTCTTTAGGGTACTTGCCATTCTGGTTCATGCTTTCGGCGACTGTCAGGTAAGCTCTTCTTTGTCTTCTTACCTTTTTTGGTAATCTTCAGTCTTGGTCTTTTCAGCATTAAATGCAACATTAAATGCTTCAATAAATAGCCCGTTAATGATTCGGACTGAAGAGCCTTCTTATTCAGCCTTGACTGCTCTGATCTGATAAAGGTTGATATCGATCTGAAGCTGATCGCTCTGGTCAGGTGACTTTCCATCGATCTGATCTGATTGCGATATACCATATCATCTTGATCTGTTTTGAGCGATTGGTCTCTGGTCAGTCTGATTCCCTCGATCCGGTCTGATTTGTTTGTCATCTTTAAATCCGGAACTAACACCCATACATCTTGATTATTGATGAAGTCTTGAAGTTGCTCTAGTCCATAGAATGTGGTTACACATTTGATGGTGACCATGAAATACATTCTCGACTGGATTTCTAAATGTTCATGGTCGATGAGCCTTCGAGAAAGGGATATCGATATATGCTCGTTAGAGACTGTATTCATGATATGTCTAGTGTTATGTGCGCCGCTTTCATCGGCGTTGGCTAGGAGAATGTCAGCACAATGAATAGGTGTTGACCGCTTTATTTTTCCAACAGAAACATTTTCAAAGTGCATGTGAAGCGTTTCTACCGCAAGTGCACGGTGTCAAGTTTTAGTATAGTGAAAATTTAGTAGGGTGTTGTCGAATCACAGAGGACTAATGTATAAGTACCAAATAAGACTAGCACAAGAGTATATTAGCCTACGATTAAAGAAGGTGATTAACTAATGCAAA